>JANIJF010000004.1:56850932-56865130 GCA_024520955.1 Erythroxylum bequaertii
AATCTTTATTTTTAATTTCTTCCTGCGTGATTTCGTGTTTTAAAGTTAATCATCCTCAAATCAATTCTTTTTATTTTTTTATTTTTTTATTTTTGATTTCACACAAATAAATAATTACTACATTAGTCTCTATGATTCGACCCTATTCACCACTTTACTCGCTTAAGTGTTCTAGAGTAGGAATTTATTTTTACTGGTTTAACATGCCATCATACATTCTTTCGAGCTTAAATATTATATTTTTAAGGTACCTTATGTGTTTGCTAGTGTTTCAGGGTCAGTATAGAAGAATGGAGGAGTTTCGGAAGACATTCGGATCACAACAACGGCCTATGATAGTGGCCTATCATGACAGAAGGCTTAGATGTGGGCCACGATAGTGGCCTATGTCGGGCAGACACGTAGTCGCTTATGAACTTTACGTTTTGAGGGACTTTTTGGATCTTTCAGACCTTGGAAAAATCCTGGGGTTACCTAAAACATAAAAGACTATTTAAAGAACATTCAGAGGAGCACAATGTGACTTTTTGCATCAGCTACACTCGAAACCCTAAAGAGAGAATACCAAGAGAGAGAAAGAAGAAGAAGGAAGAGGAAGAAGAGGAAAATGAAGTGCTTGGTGTAGGAGGTTTCCCGACGTCACTACCTTCCATCATCTATTCTAAGTCATTATTTTCTTTTCGTTTCGATTTTATTTATGTATAGAATTGAGATGGATAGTATGGTGATATGATTCAGAATATTGATGATGTTCTAAACTCTCCTTCAAGATTTTATTTTGATTTAATGATAATTTAGTTGGTTGTGTTTATTGGATGAATGTCGTGATTTGATTGTGTTCTTACATAATTATGTAATAAACTAATAGGGTGAGCTGAATTGAAAATGATTAAATTGGATTAATGAGAGTTAGGTGATTTAATAGAAACTATGTGAATCATATTGGTAATTGTGCGGAGATAGATCCCGTGTGATGTTCTGATAGTTTATTAAAGTGCTTCCGATCTAATTAGGGTTTTGGATAATTTGTGAATTGAGAGATTGTAAATTCCGTAATTTGATTAGGTTAATAATTTAGGGATTAATAGTTATAACTCGAGAGAAAATAATCAACCCTAGGATAGTCTAGAATCGACACTCCATTGACACATAATCAGCTAGGTTAGCATTAATGATAAGTAAAATCCCCTTTCTCGTAAATTGGTAAATTCCTTAGGTTGATTTCTATTGTGATTGCATGTTGGTCATTTGTTAATACTTTTTTGTTTAATTTTTTATTTGATTGGTTGAACTAAATTCTTGTAATTAATTTTTGTTGCATCTTTTATTTTCAATTTCATAGTTTTTCTGGCCTTAGATTTTAGGATTAGATTACTCTCCTTGTCGTGAAATCAACACCTTTAATACTACATTACGAACTATACGCTTGCGAAATATTGAGGGTTTATAAGATTAAAAATTACCCCAATCAATAATTGCATTTAGATACCTTAAATTTCTTATCTCCTTTCTTGAATTTTAATGTTTGTTATATTAATTTCATTATGATACATACAATTGTTTGGTTAAGCTTTTAATGATGCTATCTTACCTCCTTATTCATGATTTTTTTTACTTTCTCATTTTGTTCCTTCTATTTGGTAACTTGGAAGTCCATCATCAATGTCTTCTACAGTGTCAAGCTCTTTTTAAATGCTTATATTTTATCTTTAATATCAAATATCATTATAATTTTTTATCTGAATGTATTAAGAGCTTCTTTAAGATATACCACTCTTAAACCTTTTCTTCTTGGTCTTCTCCATCATTATGGTCCTGTCATGCCTCAAGATAATGTTATCTAAATTCCATCGTCAATTAGTTGCCTTCTTCATGACATGCCTCGAGACTATTTGTTTAGTTGCCTTCTTCATTAGTAGTGTCTCCTCATGCCTCGAGAATGTTTGTTTAGTTGCCTTCATCATCAGTAGTATCTCCTCACGCCTTGATACTTCATCTTTACCTTGCCATTTAACTAAAAAATTAAAAAAAATCACATATAAAATAAAAATCATTGATAAGTAAGTGAATAACAACTTATAACTCATTACCTTTGCCTTTTTTGCCTCTCATAATATCTTCCTAACTTTTCTTGTTATCTCCCACCACAATGAAACTTCTTCAAGTGTTTCTTATTATATTCAAGCCTTCATATCTAATATAGTTAATGAATTATTTTGTTTAATTTGTAGCAAAGAGTATTTCCAAATATTACCATAAATTAGCCAAAAAATATTACCTTCATCCTCCCACATTGGTTCTCCAATACCTTATTAGCATCCAATGCTTTTTTGATGCTAATATCAATCCAAATTGTAATCCTTGCCTTCTAGTCCCACTTAAAGGAATGACTGACAAGTAACTTGTTCAAATAAAATAAAATTGAAGTCATTTATTATGAATTACCATTTTGTTTGCATTTAAATATTTATGAATATTTTTAAATTTTTGGACAATTAACTTACCATCAATACAGTTATGAATCCATCTATTCAAGGTGTAACACTTTTTTCCTATGTCATTTAATGTAATATATGAGTTTGCTTGCACAAATGGTTCAAAATGAAATATCTCTAACCAAGTTGCTACTAGTCATCAACCTCAAATACAATACCAAATAACTACATACTGATATCTTAGTTGCTATTTAGGTATAGAACATACCTAAGACATAAAGAAGGAACTTTTGTCAAAAAATTTCCTCTGTTCATACACCCTTAACTTTATCAAGTATTTATTGAATTAATGTTTTGTTATTATTAACTTTGCACTTCTCTTTAAATCTCAACACCTTAGCCTATTTTTCTTTTATATGTACTTGTTTCATTTTATTATGAACGCCCACGATTGATGCCACAATTTCCCTAAAAATCTCATTAACTTTTTCCTCCTTAGTTTTTAATAAAAGAATCTATATCAAAGCAAATATATAGTTAGTAGCAATGGTCCCTCCTCGTTTTAAACCTCTCTATATCTTCAGTTCACAAAATCCCATCTTGGTGACCCTCTTCAACTCTTTTAGAGTAAGGCTTTACATGGATTTATATAGCTTTTATGAATAACATCATATTTAATAATTTTGCAAATATTCAAACAATTTAGTCAACATCTAGATATATTCATACTTTATCACAAAACTTTGATAATTTTGTTTATATTTCTCCAAATTTCTAACTTTGTTCTTTATGTTGGGATTTTATTGACTTATATCATTAGCGATCACATCATCCCCAACCTACAAGTTTAAGTTTCACGTCAAATAAATACATCACTGTCATCAATTTTATTTGCAGTTATATTATTAATATTCATTCTAATATGCTTATTAATTACCTTTTTACACTTATTAATATTGATTCTAATATGCATATTAGTTACTTTTCATGTCACCTTTATGATATTTTTCTCTATATTTTATTGAGGATATGATAATTTCATAATAGCTTTTTCCTTCGTTTATGGAATCTAAGAATAAATATTGATTATACCATACCATATAAAAATCAATTATATACCATAGAAAGTTGATATGGAGATGGTGAGATGAGGGGGATGCTTTCTGAATATCATATATATAGATGATTTATTAGGCAAGTGTCCTGATGCCAAGTCTCAGTATTTTAGTTTCCCACTAATCATAAACCCACTTCATACATGTTTAGATGTATAAAGTGCACGGGGTTGAGAGAAAATAAAGAAATCTTTTGCTATTGATATCGGAATAAGATGATGATTAAGTATGATGAAACGGGAGGGAAAAATAAAACTTTTTTAAGGAAGAGTGTTCACCATTATCAGATTACTCCTTTACCCTTCCTATTATATCTCAAATCAAAATTCATAAATGGCACGTGGTGGTTACATGCTTCACTATTTTCTTTTACTTTTCTTTCATTTAACCATATGGGCAAAGACACACCCATGTCCTAACATGCATGAGCCTTATTAACTTTTATGTCATGAATCACTGCCTCTGATCTACTTGTGTACCAAACTTAACTAACACTTAAACGTTTGTTTATCCTCAAGTAATCAATCTTATCACTTTAAACTTAAATAGGTGACAACTTTAGGAAAGAATTAAAATAATAATAATCATATTAATTAAGATTCTCCATTATTCATTCAATTACAAAGTTCATCAAATTTCTAAGCATTTAGTTATTTGCATTAAGTAACAAACCAATTCAATTCACTCCAAACTCAATCTACAAAATTCATCATAACGCACAAAATTAAAATATAGGTGAAAGATGCTTCAACTTTAAAACATTTTCGTATCCCTTATTGATAAAAGAAAAATAAAAACTTTAAATTAACACAAAAGCATTTAGAATTTTGTCTAAAAAGTCACCTAACCTATTGACATGAAAGTCAACACCTTGTTTTAAACACTCAAGGTTACTCGGTTAGGTCTTTATTTCAAATTACGTCTAGCACCACTCTTTAATTTCAGCCTGTTGACTTGGAGCAAATTTATTAGAGTGCTTGTACAAATTATACAAAAAAATATCATAATGTAAATCAAGTATAAATTTCAAAATTAATAAAACAAATTAAAACTTAATCATCAAAGCTTACAAATATTTACCTAAACTAATCAAATCATAATAACAACCAAACTTATAATAAATCATATAGATCAATCTTCTTTTAAAATGAAAAATTTTCCAAAATTTTTCTATATTAAGCAAATTATAACAAATTTAATGAGTCTAATAGTTAATTCCTTTCCCACATTTAATTTTTTTTCATTATCCTTAATGTACACACATACCAGAATAATGAAAAATAGAAAATCTTGTAAAAGGAGTAAGGATAGCTGATACTTCCCTAATGATAAAAGAATCATCAGTCTTATCCAATGCTATCAATACTTGTCCTGAGTCAGTAAAATTTGATCTCTACTTTAGCATGTAGGAATGTTTTATAACTTGAAAAGTATTTCCTATGTAACCTACAAAATTTTGTAAATTCTTAACCTAACTAAGAAAATTATGATCCAACATGCATAACATTAAAATTGTTTTAAATTTAAAACACGTGAAATAAATATCAACATGATGTAAAAGCAAACTAAAACTATTAGTAAAGATCTTAAAACTACTGAATTAAAAAAAAATCTATAAGATTGGGTTACCTTCTAATAAGTGATTATTTATGAGTCTTAGTTGGATTTGGTCATTAAGTCTTTTAACCTTGTGGCTCACTAAAATTCTTCTTACCATTTAAAGGCACATTAGCTTCTATAAGTAACTTATCTTTCTGCACATTACTTAAGGAAGGAGAGACGTTAACATGATAAGTATTCTTATCTCCTAATGTGCATAATGCAAGTAAGAAGGCAATTGCTTCAAATTTAGCTTAGATGAATCTTGTGTAGATGGCTAGGATTTCCTTCTCTTAAGTCCTGAAAAATACATGAAATTTGGGATTAACAACACTCTCCTTCCAATCTAAGAGAATTATCAACAAAGTTAGTGTCCTCATTTTTTTCATTACGTCCTAAAGCTAAACATGCTTCTAAAGGGTCAACAAAAGTACAGTAAAACTTCGATAAATGAATATTCGATAAATTAATAACCTCAATTAAATAATAATTTTCTCCGGTCCCGACTTGGGCCAATGGGATAAAATAATAACTTCGCTAAATGCATAAGATAATAATTTTAAAAAAATTCCTTGAGACCCATTGAAAATATAAAATAATAATTCATTAAATAAGTATGAAAATTACATATATAATTCATAAAATAAAGCACTTCNNNNGCGAGGTTATTATTTTATCCCATTGGCCCAAGTCGGGACCGGAGAAAATTATTATTTAATCGAGGTTATTAATTTATTGAATATTCATTTATCGAGGTTTTACTATAACTTAATTATTTTACCTAAATCTTATTTAATTTAATGTTATTATTTAGTTAGGATTAATAAACATAATAGTATAATCTCTATGGGTTTGATACTCGAGACTATTATAATTTCAATAACTTGTTACAATCTATTATATACATTTATATATAAATTAGGTCAAGTCTTTAGCATTATAATAGGGAACAATTTAATTACTATCTTATTAATCTTAGCTTTATTTCACATTTATCCTCATCTACTTGTTTATAATTTAGCTATCTTCTATATTTCATCTTTTAAATTAGGAGCAAATATCGTTTAACTATGGCACGACCAACAGGGGACATGCTATCATGATGGGATGTAATGGCATCCTTCTCATGCAAGCATAAATGTGGAGCTTACCCCATGTTAGTATAAAGAGGATAATTATATAGCTATTATTTAGGGAATTACTAATGGCATCACCTAAGTTCCAATATAGACCTTAACTTCAATGGCTACAATTATTACAAATATAGAGGATGCTTGAGATATTCTAATAGTGCATATTCTTTATCAACGTAAGATTAGGTAAATTGGAAAAAATGGTGCAATTTAAATATACATCCATTAACAATTTGGAGATTCAATTGATCTAAATAGCTAAGAAGAGGTAAAAGAGGTCAAGGTACACTTCCCAGTAACATATGAATGAATTCAAGAGATCAAATATTAACCATTGCATTTAGGAGTGACAAAACACTTGATGTTGAAGATGTTAAAGAGAAGGAAGTATAAAGGTTAGATAAACATGAGGAATAAGGAGAGAAAGCGATGGAAAAGGTAAATTAATAATAGTTTCATCTCCATTTGATGCCAATCATACTCTTGATTTAGAGGACAAGTTGGTCAAGAATAAACTAACTTCATTCTCATATTCAATAAGAGTCATTCTAGATTGATAAACATCAAGACCCATAATGACACCTTATATGCCACCAATTCCATTCTAAGTAGGCTTGAAATCAATGAAAAGTAAGACAAATTTGCTTTTTTTAAGATGTTGAAGTATACATAATACTTAAATTATCTCCTTTTAAACAAGAAGAAGTTTAAGGAGTTATCAGTAGTTAATTTAAAAGAAAAGGGCACCTACATCATGTAAAAGGGCTCCTACATCCTGTAAATAGAAGAACAGGAATTCATGAATCTAATCCCAATGAAACATGAGGCAGCTTTTGAGCTTTAGACCCTAAAGAAGAGTGGATATAATTCTTTAATTACGAATTCAAGATGATTGACATGAATAAGAAATCCAACTAGAGGACTTCTAAAAAAGTGCTTATTAGGAAGTGCCCCAACATTCTAACTTTTGTTTTCTTTCATTTTGATTTATTAGTGATAGTTATTTACTAATATTTTTATTTCTTTAGGAAGTAGTTTTTCTAGAATTTATGGAATTTTACCCCACCAAACTTGGCATGGATTTATAATAGTTTCATCTACCTCAATTGCCTCTTATACTTGCTTTTATTATCTTATTTATTTGACAGTGAGGATATTGTCATGTTTAAATGTGGAAGTGAATATATGAGAATTTGATTTTTTTATATATATGTTTTAGGTTTAAACTTTTTTTATTTTAGTTTTCCATTTTTTATATATAGGAACTCATTAGTTACTTTAATATGATAGCGTAAGTTTATGCATAATTCTATATTGAGATTGGTTTTTAAAGGTTAAGTGTCTAATATGATTAAGTAGTTGCAATGTAAACTTGACTTTATGAATACTAAGAAATCAAATCTATTAAGTAATAATACTTTAATTTGACTTAAAGGATCCTATGAGAAATTGAGCTTTTATGCATTATCGTTTCTTTCACATATGAATATCTTCTAAGATTTTGAATTTTTAAAACTTTAATTTCATCTTTTTGGGATTACATGTAAGATATGTACAAGTGCTAAAATCATAAAGACAGTTAGGATTTATATTTGAGCTAAAGTGCCTATATTTTGTATATTAATCTATTAATGAGCCCTTTTGAGCATATAATAAAAGTTTAACTTTTTCTTTGTAACCCTTTTCAAAAAAAACTTGATCTTAAAAGAAAAAACAAGTAATTACATCCTAATTTATGGTTAGTAGAGCTTTTTCTTGCAATTGGATATGATGGTTGGGTTTGGTATGTAAAGAAATAAGTATGAGAGAGATGGTGACATGGAAGAAAAGACAATGTAAAAATGGAAATTCATGCCAAAACAGAAAAATGAAAAAAGATGAAAAGAAAGAAAAAGAAAAGAGAATGTAAACAATTGATTGACATGTGTTTCTTAAACTTGAAAAGAATGTAGGAAGAGTAGATTTTTGCATAGTTTCAAGAGTTAGTAGAGATTTTTTTTATCAAAATATTGATTTACTTGCTTTACAATTTGTGAAAATATTTTGTTTTTCCCATTATCTTTATTTATTAATCTACTTATCCTTTTGGCCTCATTATAACCTTGTTCAAGAACTTTTGGTTTTTTTCTTATATATATTTATTGAAGTAGTAGAGATTAGATGATTTCCAATCTTAAGATAAGTTCAATTTCATCAGAAGAAGATAAGAGTACCTTTCCCAAATTTCTAATACTTATATGAGTGAATGATACCTTATAGGAAAATTATCAAATTAAAGTATTTGAACTTGATGAAGGAGGTAGAATAGTTTTTACACTGCTTTGTTTGTATAATGATCTGTTTAAAAGATATTATAAGTTCTACAATTCAATTAAAGGCTAGATTTTGCATATCTTATGTTATTAATTGCGAAGTTAACTAATGTGTGTAAATAGATATTTATAGGTTCATTATAATAAATTCTTAAAACCTAGGGGTTTAATGGCTTATCTTAATTGCTAAATGACATTATATGCCCACAAAGTGGAATTGATTATTATTTAGTTATTTTAGTTTATATGGTTATGGCTATTGATTTTCAATTGCTTGAGGATAAGCAAAAAGTTAAATATAGGGGAATTTGATTGGAATATATTTACAATTTAATAGGGGTTAAATTAGTTATAATTTAGCATATTTATACTATGTTTTATATAAAATTATACAATGCTTTACTATGTTTAATTCATTGTCTCGTAGGTGATAATATTAATTAAAAATCTAAGATTAGAGTATATATTTCTCTGTAGTTGTCGAATCTAAGAGAAATTAAAGCCACTAGGAAGCTAACGTGATATGTAACAAACTTGTATAAGGCATGTCAATTTAAGCTTAAAAAATGTCAAAAAATTAAGGTAAAGTTGAGAAGTGGGTAACAAGGTACCAACATAGGTCCATTTAAGACCCGTGTTGGACATATTGCTTGTTCAAAAACAAACATATGCCATATATGAAGTAGAATGGCACAAAACTCATCATATTTGTATAGTTAAAGTTTTAAAACAAAATTGACATCATTTTGAAAGTGTAATAAGTGTCTTAATCATGATTTATGGAGAATGCACGAAATTACAAGTTTAATCACCTTAGAACTCTTTATGTAACCTTATCTTACAAATACTTTTCTCAAGGTTTTTTTTCTTAGATAACTATAGAAGCTAGTGATAACCTCCTTTGTCATTAAGTTAATAGTTTTAGGGTTTCTTAACATCAAAGAGGGATTTGGATCAAGATTGGAGGAATATTATGACAACTCGTCTAGTTCTTTCTTTCTCTTCTTTATTTTATGTTAGGATTTATTTATTCTTATTTAGTTTCTATGATATTTAGTAGCTAAAAAGAATTATTTGAATCATCAATTCATGATTAGTTATTATCAAGTTTAATTTATTCTCTTTGATCTTAATTGTTAAATTTGTGACTGATTATCACAAAATCATTCCCAGGGATTATATAAATGACTAAGAGGTGAAGTATGATATATGCATTAAGAGAATAGACACATTAACTCTAGATAAAAAGATTTCTTAGACTATTGTAATAACTAAATAGGTTAACTAGGGTTAATAAATTTGATTAGTTGAATTATGCATTTGGAGGTGACAATTACATAGTTAACTATACATGTTTTCCTCAAGAAAAAGTATAAATACATTTGGTTAATTATTATTTCAATCATGATAGTGAATCTTACATAATAATTAGAGTTTTATATAAGTGAACCCTAAAGCCTTAACGTTTATCTTGTTGATTTTTTTACTAGGTCAATTATCTTATTTTTGTTAGTTTAACAAGTTAATTATTCTTCCTTAATTTTATTTATTTTGGTATTATTATTTAGATAATCAAAATAGTAGTGTAGTCCTAATGAGATCGATACGTTAGAATGTTATAGCTTTAGTAACTTGCAACAATCATTTTTGTACACTTACATATAGATTAAATCATTTAACATCTTATTAAGTTAGCACATATAAGACTCAAGTTTCTTCAAATTACCTAATTGTTCTTTAAAGAAAGACATATATTGCTTAAGCATCTCTTCATCCCTTTATCATATGAACATGGTAGTTGTTGAAATTGAATTATTTGTTGGAATCTAGGTTGTATTATATCTTCCTACTCTAACTCATTACTCCTTACAAAAGAAATTTAAGTGGCTTTTCCCTTCAGGGTTACAAGTATTAAAGAAAGAATTATTCTTAACAACTAATTTTCCTCTATAAGTAGCCATATAGTTTGAATCTTTATAATAATTTAAGGTAACTCACGCATATATGGGAAAGATGCTCATACACACAATGTCTTAATTCAACAATATCTTTATTTGCTTAAAAATATCTACAACCTGCTCTGCCAGGAGTGAAAACTCTTGAACTTTATAAAGAGAGGCTTTTGATTTTTCTCTTATAACCTTAGTTAACGAGTTTTTGGCCAAGTTTTTAATAATTTCCTTAACTTCTTTAATAGTTTTTTAAGATATTGTATCTGTTGGCTACATTGTCATAAAAGGTCTAACATATGAGAGTATGACCTTAGAAAAATTACATAAACAACTATAGAGAATATTGATGGTGTGGACGTTTGATAAGCAATGATCTTTATGTCTCCCAAAATTTATGGAAAACTTCTCCCTCTTTTTATGTAAAACCCTAAATTTTGATCATAAAATTAGTGATCTCATATAGAGGGAAGAACTGCAGCATAAAATCGTCATATACTTGGTCTTATTCCTCAAAAGAATCTACCTCAATCAAAAGCAATCAGGTCTTTTCTCAATCTCTCTTATAGTAAAGGAAACATTTCATCGACAGTTCATCTTCAGTAATACCATTCAATGTAAGTTTTTGGATCGCAAAATAAAATTCTATAATAAGTGTCTTTGTGTCTTCCCTAAGCAATCCAGTAAAAGTTAGTAACAAGTAGAGATAGACTTGTTTTAGCTCATAATTCCTTTTCCTTTGACTTAATCTAATTTATGAGGGACTAGCGTAAATAATAAGCATCTGAATGTCCCCCATATGAGTTTTAGTGGGCTGCTTCTCCTATCACCAATAATAACATTATTCTCACCATCGATGTTAATGTTTCTAGCATTTATCTTATATGAATCCATCTCTTTCTTCCTCCTAAAATCGTTTCATTTACATATCCCTCAATTTTAAGGTCAATAAGAAGTAGATTATCCAAGTTCATAATTCAAAATTTCTTATCTCTCATTAACTACCTAAAAAAAATGAAAGATAAAAGTAAAATAAAGATAAAATGAATAAAATAGAAATTAAAATAGTCCCCAACAATTTAAAAAAACGAAAACAACAATAACACATTGAAAATCTTACTGATACATGAGGTTACAGTAATACGTAAATTTACCCTTAACTGGTAAAGAGGATGTTTCTAGGGATTACTCAAATATGCAAGTGCATGTAATTGAATATAGTAAGTTAAATATAAAATATTCCAGGTTATTATTCCCACGAGGACTCCAAATTACTTAGCTAACTAAAGGAAAACAATTAACTATCAAAAAGGAATTAATATAATAAAAGTTAGGATTTTATGGTTTACTTATAAGAATTTCAATTATCTAGCAAGATATATTATTAAGGTTGAACTAATAATTAACCTAAGATATCTTTGTCTTTTATCAAGGTACACAGGTATATCTAATTAAGCATTTGCTATCTCTCGAATGTACAATTTAACTTAATTAAATTCGCTGAGAATAATTTATGTATTAGTTATCATAATAGTCTATGATATCTTTCTCTCTAGATTTAGAGTGTTTATTCTCTTAATGTATAGATTATACTTCTCCATGCAGTCATTCATACAATCCTCAAAATTAGATCAATGATGGTCAAATATAAATTCAAGAATTAAGATAAGAGAGAATAAATTTAACTCAAGCAATAACTAATTATTAATTATTAATTAAAACATCTAATATAAGTTATATCCCTAATCCTATCGATGGATTTATTTCATACTAGAAATAAGAAAATCAATAATAAAGAATAAAGAAAATAAAATACAAGAACTTATTCTTATATATCTTGAAATCTCCTTTTATTATCCTAAGAAGCTTTAATTCGACTCTCTTTTTCTTCTCCCTCGATTCTTGGCCCTCTTTATCCTTTTATAGCTCAAAACTATAGAATTTTCATAAATTTTAACATTAACATGGAACCACTATCAGTTTTGGTTACCTAATCGTGTTACTTAATACCTATATCTGGAACTTTTTGGAAAAAAATTACCATTAACATGGGTATCGTGATTAAATTGTATTTAGTTAGGAACCCCTTTTTCATGCATTCAAGGGTTCGTTTAGGAAATATAGGTCCACGTACATGCCATGATAGTAAAAACGAGTCACGAGTAGGAAATGGTACTACATTGTTGTCATATTATTGAATACTGGCCTTTATTAATGTTGTGATCCTAAAAAACCATGTCAAAACTTCTCTATCTTGGCTCCAACTTGCCCAATTCATTCTTTCTATATTAGAGGACTAGAATAAGGCCCAAAAATAAAGTACAATCCACATTAAGTACCAAATATTATAAAATTATCAAAACACAAGCAAAATACACCCTAAATTATGCTAAAAATATAATGTAACTAACACTTATCATTGTGTTTGCACTTCATGTTCGCATAAAGGAACATGACTTCTAATATGATCGTGTAACTACTGTGTTTAATTTTCTAGTTATTTATTTGGCTTCATAGAGGGTTACACCCTGCACTACAATCGTGTGATAGGTTGTGTTCATCGAAACATGTGCGTCCTACTAGATTTTACTTGTAAAACACTTCCAAGATTACCAAAAGCAGCACTTCCACCCTTTACTTTTACAGCTATGGAACCCCCCAAGGTTATAATCAGGCAAATTGAATTGTTGTGTACTAAATTCCTTTGGGGACATACGGATGAGATGCACTAACATCACTGGCGATCTTGGGCAAGGATGGCGAAGTCGGTTAATCAAAATGGTCTGGGGTTAAGAGATTTTTCCATAACATCCACGGCCTATTCCTGCAAGCTGTGGTGGAAATGGCGCACCAAGAAGGGTTTGTGGGCTTAATATGTTAATCAGGTCTCTTGGCACCATTCAGCCATCAGAGCACACCTTAAAAAAGTGGATTCCTTCATGCGGTAAAAAATAAGAATTATGTTGCATAATAGGGCGTGTTCTTTCCTGTATGATAATTGGAGCAGCCAAGGTACTTTGGTAGACTACTTCTAGTTGGACTCAGTAGAGGACCTTAAAGAGTTGCAACTTCAAGATTTATATGTGGCAGGAACTTAGGATATTTTAGCTATGCGAGAGATCCTCTCGACTGAGGCCATCCAGTTTGTGACTCAATTTAACTTCAACATTACGGGTGAGGAGGATGTAATCACCTAGGAGCACTCCAATTCTGGTCATTTTACTTTGTCGTCGGTGTATTCTGCTCTCTGTACGCAGTCCTAGGAATATCCTCAGTTGGCTACGGTTTGGGGTTCAACGATACCTTTACGGATTGCATTTTGTTTATGGCGATTGATGAATAGGTTTTTGCCTTTTCCTGAGGTCCTGAACTCTTTTGGATTTTGTCTACCTTCAAAATGCTATACTTGTAACTCGGTTGATACAATGGAGCACTATTTTTTGGAATGCCAATTGGCTCAGGAGGTGTGGTTATTTTTTGAAAGGCAGCTGGCTATTCACTTCCCTCGATTGGCCGGACTTCAAGCATTGTTCAACAGTATGATGAAGCTCTGTCTTATGGGACAGGATTTGCAGAAATTTGTGGTTTGTGTTCCTTTCGTCATTTGTTGGGCTATTTGGAGGGTTCAGAATAACGCCTTGTTCAATGCCTAGCC
>JANIJF010000004.1:56897414-56907762 GCA_024520955.1 Erythroxylum bequaertii
GAAAGTGGCCTTAATGAAAGTTGTAGCTTATATTCCCAGCTTTTTATCGCCATAAAGTATGCAATTTTTGGATGTGGGAATTGCAAGATATGAAATTTGGAAGTTTGGTTGTGGTATAGGATGACAAATTTCAGGGCAGAATCTTTGAGTGAGAAATTGACCTAGTTAGAGGTTGAAATTGTCTTTAAGTGCTGCATGAAAGTTTTAGATTATGTTTTGATCTTTACATGCTTGTTTAAAATCAAACTTTGGGAATAAACTTGTAGGTGATTAATTCAAACTTAGTATTAACAAAAGAAATCCATGTACCATAGTGCTTTTTCAAGCTCGTTTAAGGTTTGTAGATTGAATCCTTATATGACTTGAAACAAGGTAGTTGTTAGTGGTACACGAAGCTATCAAATTCTATGTTTTCTCAACAATTTACACTGACATCTTTGTACAACTTTCAACATTAAAGATTTGGGGCAATTAATTTTTTTCTTGGCTTGGAGATTGCTCGATCTAGTGTTGGAATTAATATATATGTGCAAAAATTGTGCTTTTGATCTTTTTGAGGAAGCTTATTTTATTTATTGTAAACCAAAATCTACTCTTTTTATTTTAATATAAAGTTAGAAAAATAATATGTAGGTTTTTTTTTCACTTCTTAATGTCACTTCTTACAGGATATTAGTTGACAAATTACTTTATTTGACTGATACTCACATGTGTTGTCCTTCAATTAAGTCAATATATCGTTAAGATAAATACAGTTCATTTGTATGCTGCTTATAGGGTATTAAGATATATAAAGGATAATGAAGATCAAAGACTTATCTTTCCTTCTAATTCCTCTATGAAGTTTTAAGGTTTTTATGACTTAGAGTGTGATGATTGTCTAATCACTAAGGTAGAATTAGTTGTGATTGAGTTTTCTAATTATGAAATCATATGGTGGGATTGGTTGGTTTCAAATTGGAGGGGAAATGGTTAGAGACTTATAAAACCTTAGCGGAAATGAAGGATCTAATGATGTGTAAAGTAAAGACTAAATGTTCAGTAAAATTAATATAGATACTACCATAACGATTATTATATCTAACTATGACATCACTTTTTTAAATACTAGTTTTGCATAAATAAGTAACTTTGATAGATCTTGGATGTATAGATGATTAACCCATGATAGTTTCATTAATCCTGAGTTTGTTGAGGGACTTGAAACTTTTATTGACTATGCATGTTCTCAACCTACATATATGGATGATCCAAAGATTAGATGTTCATGTAAAAGTTGCAAACATATTCGTTTTCTTCCTATTGATGAAGTGAATCTCCATTTGTTAAGAAAAAGGGTTTATTCCAAATTATTTTGAGTGGACATGAGATAGGAAGCCATTAATTTGTAGCACCTCAGAGGTTAATGAAGTAAAATAATCGATAAATGTGGATAGGTTTAAAGGGTAATTGGATTTATAACAAATAATGTGGGTGCATTTGAAAATCCTTATACCCAAATGGTTTATGATGAAACCCTTTATACTTTTAGGAAGATATAGAAAATCTTGAAGAAAAACCAAACCTAAATGCACAAAATTTTTTTGACTTACTAAAATCAGTTGACCAAGAATTATGGCCAAATTGTGAGACCATGACTCAATTATCTTTAATTGCTAGAATATTGAATATAAAGTCTGAAGGGCATATTTTTGATCAAAGTTTGGATAAAATTTTTGCTTGGTATAATGAATGATTGCCTTCTGATCATACAATGGTTGATAATTTTTACAATATAAAGAAACTTATTAGGGGTCTTGGTTTGCCAGTTGAAAAAATTAATTGTTTCCAATGTATTTGGTTAATGGATACAAATTTCATACAGAATATCATACCCATAGTATGGCAATAGTAAATAGTGGGGTTTGCATACAAGGAGAATTAATGGATTACTATGGTAAAATTATTGAGATACCTGAAATTGAGTACCCCGCTTTGCTAATAAAATTGAGTGTGATATTTAAATGTGAATGATTTGATCCAACTCCTAATGTTAGAACAAAAGTGCACAGTCGATACAATCTATTTGAAATCAACTAACGAAGAAGATATAGACAATTTGAACCTTTCGTGTTGGCGATGCAAGAGATCCAAGTATACTATGTCCCTTTTCCCAACTTACGATAAGTTAAATTGGTTGGTTGTTTGGAAAGTAAAACTTAAAGGTTTTTTTGAATTACATGAAAAAGAAGCAAATAAGGGAATTGAAAGTAAAGCATTTTATGAAGATGTTTGTGAAATAAATGCATATGTAACATATGATGAGAATGAACCTTTGAACGATCCAAATAATGAATATTTTGAAATTTCATCTAGAGAAGATAAGGAGGGCGAGAGATTTGAGGAGGAGCCTAATTTTTATTCTAATTCTTCAAAAAAAAAGAAAATGATGATGATTTTGATTTACAATTAAGTGATGATAGCGATTAATTTATGTTTGTAATATAATATTATATGAATAAATCTATTATTGCATCAACAATATATTGTTATATATTTAATGTATATTGTTCTATTACTGGAATATTCAATAAAATTTGAATTTCATGTTACAAATATGTCACAAAGGGGAAAATAGGATCATATTCATCATTTGGACGAGCTAGTGCAGGTCCAGGTGAAGGATCACATTCTGTAGATGCTACAGAATCAGGTGTTGTAAGTCCAGCTACTACACATCTAGATGAGGCATCACCTTCCCGACCTACAATCCCCGTACAGTCACCTTCTGTACCTACTGTTACACCATCCATTAACCTTATAATGACAGAGATATTAGTGGTAAATGTTGCTGATGAAGAAGGTGGCCTCCATCCTGGAACTAGGGGAGTTGATGGAAGAACTTATATCACAATTATCAACAATTTGTGAGTGAAATTCTAAAATTTTTGTAATACATGATAACACCATAGGTTTATACGAAAGTTATAGGTTTTAATTTGAAAATGATCTAAAATAACTTATATATTAGGTTCCAGAAATATCTCATCCAAGTTCTAGGAGAAGATATATCTTGAGGGTTACATATGAAAGAATATCTCTTAGGTGACAACGGATTTTTATTATTAGGAGTTTGAGGTACAAAAAATATATTCTTTAATCTTTTTTACCTAATTTTATACATTAATTAGATAAAAATTGTAGTTTATACATACTTATATTATTTTTCTTTTTTTCAGAAATTTTTTTGGGATTCAAAATTTTATGTTTTAATTTATAATGTATGGGAGAGGTAAGTTTGTGCACATTATAGAGACTTTCTTGGTTTGGTACACAAGAATGGTATGCGACCTCCTTATATATCTAAAGAAATATGAACTCGTTGGTAGCAGTATTGAGCATCACTTAAGGCTATGTCCATTTCAGAGCACAATTTTGCAAACAAACATGAAGGACTAGAGGGAGAAAGTCTACCCGTACACACTGGAGGATCTGTGACCTATCAGGAGCATGCAGAGAAACTTGTAAATATCTAAACTTTACACTTATATTCTGATTTTTTTCACTTTGACGTAAGAAATTTAGAATGAAAATATATGTATACTTTGTAGAAAGATAATGTTATAAATGTCTAGTTCCATTAATGGCTGTATTGTTGAGTAATTTTTTTGTTCAATAGGGGGTAAACATCATAAAAATATAGGAAAATCTACCGAAATTTTTGTAAATTGTAGTTCACTTATAACACTTTATTATGATGCAGGAAAAGTCTATAGATAGGAAGCCTACACTACTTTAGCTATTTTTTCACACTTACACTATGAATCATGATGGTGTGACCTTTGTCAACACCCTATGTAGAGAACTTACCATATTTAAAATTTATACTTTAATATTAATTCTTAAAAATTATCACTTATTAACA
The DNA here is from genome assembly GCA_024520955.1 of Erythroxylum bequaertii. Lineage (NCBI taxonomy): Eukaryota > Viridiplantae > Streptophyta > Magnoliopsida > Malpighiales > Erythroxylaceae > Erythroxylum > Erythroxylum bequaertii. The sequence goes on from JANIJF010000004.1 coordinate 56,901,319, forward strand.
TAAATAATTATAATGATAGGACCAAATACAAGAAAGCATTCAACGACAGTTTTAAGACTCTGAAACTATTCATGAGATTCAGACATATCTTGATACAGTAGGTGGTAGGGACCGTCGTAAAAGGATATTCAGCTTAGGTTTATTTGCAAATACATGTTATTCACAATCCTCCACATCCACTACAGCTGGATCTAATAGGCGGTCCGCATCAAATGAGAGAGTCCTCCAGCTTGAGAGCGCAATAAAGAGGCTGGTAACTCAGTTGTAACAGTCGATGGAGTATATAGCCTAACTTCGTAATGAGATGGATCAATTAAAGAGGGGATAATACCTCAACACAGCATTCAGAGTATCCACCTTTACCATTTGCATAGCTTAAATGAATAAGTGAATATATTTAAGGTTTTGCTACTCTTAAGTTTTTGTATAAATTTTTAATTTACAGTTATTTTCAAAATACTTATTTATGTACATTTTAATTTTTTTATATTAATAATCAGGATAACATTTACTTTATATTTATCAAACAATGTTATATTATTTATACAAATTAAATATACAAAAAATCATAAGATTATGAACAACTTAGGTATGAAGTGAGAAATGGTAGTGGAAATTTATCAAAGCTAGTCCCAATGGAAAAACAATATTCTATCACTAACTTCCGTCGAATATATTATTACATCGCTAATTAGCAATGGAATAAATAATCCGTCCGTAAGTTACCGACGAAATATATCATAAAAATTTAGCGATGGTTTATGTTTATGTTAGATAAATTTAACGGCGGATTGTTAAATGTCTGTCGATAACTTTAGCAACGGACGTGCGATTTACCGTTGACAAATTCGCTGACTGAAAATTAGAATTCTGTCTATAAAGTAGTGACAAAATACTGTAAATCTATCGGTAAATTTGCTTTAATTTATTGACGGAAATCTAAAATTTCTATGCTAATGTTACCAACGATTTCACAAATTTCTGTTGCTAAATTCATCAATGGTCATTTCTTTAACGTTTCTTTCCATCGTTAATTTCCATCGTGAAATTTATTTTTTAACAAAAAGTCTTTATTTTTTATCAGTAATTTTTATCTCAAAAACTTATTTTTAAGCGTAATTGAGGCCTTATACGTAGATAGACACGCACATACAGCCACTCTTGGGAGTAGATGAGACGAGACGAACGGAGAGAAGATACACTTGAAAGTTGATACGACATGGGACCATTGTCCCTGTGCATAAATTCGAGCTTTTTCGTTGACGACACGATCCGAGTATGCCGCTATGTCCCTTTAACAGACTTACCTCCTCTCTTTATCTCGCTCCTGTCTCTCAAAGTCCTTAGCTTTCTTAATGTTTAGGCCTCGATCTCTTGCTGTTTCTTTCAATAGTAGCTAGTTGGTTCGGACTTATCGGAGGAATCAATGGAAATGGAAGATCACAGTCACAGTAACCAGTTCGGGATCGATATAAGGCAGTTCATTAGCGGTAGGCCGACTCATTTCCCGTTAACACCACAACCGCTGCAACCACCACAAGACCTCTTCTCTGCACATAGAAATCATCACCATCATCATCAACAACTTCAACCACCTCAAGCATCTCAGTCACACTACGACATGATGATGCTCATGCCTAGAGATTCTGGGTTACACGAATTTCGCTCTGGTTCCAGCTCCAATGCTTGTTTGAATGCTCCTCTTCATTCTACGGCCGGTGCTAGTGCTAACAGTGGAAGTAACACAGTTAAAGCTTCTGTTATAACTCCTACACTTAGTGGCTTAGAAGTTGAAGCAGGTGGTTCTTACGGTGGCGACGTTGGAACTGGAAGATGGCCTCGACAAGAGACTTTGACTCTTCTTGAGATCAGATCTCGTCTGGATTCCAAGTTCAAGGAAGCTAATCAAAAAGGACCCTTGTGGGATGAGGTTTCTAGGTACTCGCTTGCTTACCCTAATTGTTTGATTGTCTTTGCTTCTCTTTCTCATGGCCTTCTTCTACTTTTTGCTCCCAGTTTTACTCTTTTTGTTTTATTCGAAGATTTCTACTTTCATTTTTCATTATTGCCTTAGTTCAAGCGTCACCAAAGAAGATGGTGGGAAAACTCGTGTGCTTTTGTCTGATTTTAGCGGCTGGCTTTGCCATTTGATGTAGGCTCAGAAAACATCTTTGTTCTTTCTCGCCCTTGTTTTGAGATCATTTTTGTTTTCATCCCTTGTTAGTGGTGTTGCTAAGAGATCACAAACGTTCAGCTAGACTTTTGCTAGAAATTTGTCTTCTCGAATGGGTCTGTGAACTTTTTGAAGCAGCAATATATGGGTCTCAGCTTTTTTACTGAACATTTGACACAGAACTTGACTGCAGTGCTTTGCTCAGTCACAGACCCAGCCTAGGGTCTGTAAATCCTCTTTGCTTCATTTTTGTGTTTCGTGTTTGAAGGATAGCTAACTACGGCTAGTGAATGGTTCAGTACCTGACTGGTTTCGGCTTTTGAAAATGTGTACCCTTCTTTCTAGTGCAAGTTTCACTGCTCTTATACTTTAAAAAACCACAAAAAAGGTCTTTCTATTGTTTTCCTGAAGAAACGGTCCCAACGTATCCTTTGAGAACTCCTCGTAGACCCGTGTCTATACACAGATTGAATGGGGGTAACTTGGACTATTCAGCTACAGAAGCATATGGAATTGAACTACATGATAATGTTTGTTATCACATGACAATTATACTTAATTTTAGCATTAATTTCAATCTAAGATAGGGTTCCTTCCTGCCATAAAAGCATTTCTCCTTTTGACGATCCGTTCCACTTCTCAGGATCATGGCTGAGGAGCATGGCTACCAAAGAAGCGGCAAGAAATGCAGGGAAAAGTTTGAAAATTTATACAAATACTACAAGAAAACTAAAGAAGGGAAAGCTGGTAGACAAGATGGTAAGCACTATAGATTCTTTAGACAACTTGAAGCTCTTTATGGAGAAAGCAGCAATCCAGTTTCAGCCCCTGAAACCCATTTTGGAAACAGCCTTGGATTTCCCATTGCAACTAACAGCTCGACTCAAGCCAACCAAGAGGCTTTTCCTTCTCAAAGGCTCTGTGATAGCCTTAGCCTCTCTAGCTCTTCTGAGTTCGATACCACCTCATCTGAGGACAATGATCTAAGCACTGCAACAATAGCTGAGAATGATTCAAGCGAAAAGAGGAGGAAAGGAAGAGGTAGGAGGAGCTGGAAAGCAAAGATAAAAGAGTTCATTGATTCACAGATGATAAAGCTAATGGAAAGACAAGAAGCTTGGCTCGAGAAATTGACAACGACTCTCGAGCAAAAGGAACAAGAGAGGATGATCAGAGAAGAAGAGTGGAGGAAACAAGAAGCTGTGAGGATCGATAGAGAGCACAAATTTTGGGCTGAAGAGCGAGCTTGGATTGAAGCTCGTGATGCTGCTATAATGGAATCCTTGAAGAAATTGACGGGTAGAGAAGTGAATGTCTCATCTCCCGAAGAGCTTGTGGGTGCTGAAGTTCAGAATCATAGTGACAACCAGAATGATAATGGAAGTGAGACGATAAACAACAGTACTATTAAGGGTGATTTCTGGCCTGAATCAGAGATTACAAGGCTAGTTCAATTGAGAACCAGCATGGAACCTAAGTTTCAACGAAGTGGGTGTCCAGAAGAAGTTCTGTGGGAGGAGATTGCGGGGAAAATGGCATGTTTTGGCTATGAAAGGAGTGCATTAACGTGCAAAGACAAGTGGGAAATTGTCAACACTTCTCGTTGGAGAAACAAAGCGAGTAACAGGAAACGCAAGGAAAATTCAAGAAGCTGTTGTTACTTCCCAAGTAATGAGTCTATTTACAATCCAGAAAACGCCTATTGTGAGATAAGTGAACAAGGTCCTGAGACGGTAAGAATTCAACCTAACGATGGTTCACCACCAACAAATTCTAACGCTGGGAATGTGGTGAGTGATAGCTGCTTTCGCTTCCTGATGAGTGATGGATCGGAGAACATGTGGGAAAATTATGGGTTGAAGCTAACCAAAGGAGATCAAAACTAGTAATGGCTAACAGGAAGTCACTGACCAATTGGTCTAGACTATAGACCTCTGGAGTTCTGTATCGTGTAGGAGGAGCTGGTTAACTTGTTAATAGGATGTACGGGTTTGACGTGAGGGAACCAAATACATTTCGTGATAGACAAATCTGACTTATGAGACTAGTGGCAGATATGTTGGGTAAGGATCGTTGTTGGTTTCTAAACGTGTCTGAAGATTATAGAAATTTTCATTAAACTAATGAGTTTCCTCCATTTGGGGTTGATGCTGTCAATCAAATGCTGGAATTTATCTTTGTGGGCAGGATATTTTGTTGGATGATGTTGCCTTCTATTAGTGGATGTGACCTGGCCTCTTTTTAAGTTTTATGTATATATTTCTGACTTCTGTTGATTCAACAATTGGTGTTTATTTAAAACAAGCACTCTTACTGCACTGGAGAAGTTATTAGAAGGGATGAACTCCTTCCTACAGTTCGATCCGTTTGAAATCAGGAAACAATTTCGTTTTTGGGCACCGACTTCATCGTACATTACAGTGGCATGTGTTTCTGACAAGTTACTTGGGGTTTTCGTTGAGTAGGGTTTCCAATTGTGACCTATATGAGTAACTGCGTTCAAGACTTTTCATTCTCGATCTGTGTAATTTTTCTGCTCCAATCAACAGCTGGCTTGCGGAGCCAAAGCGTAAGTTTACAGGTAGTTGAATGATTTTAGTATTTATAAGTAGTAACTACCATATTACTTCTAACCTAAAAATGACTTATTTGCTTCATAATTTTATAAAGGGATTCGGGATTTCCAGGCAACCAAAGTAGACTGCTTTTTGGTAGCTCAATTTGCCATTCTGATGTGGCGTGCTTGTTATTCCTTTTATCTGGAGGACAGGTAGTTCAGCCAGGATACTCCATGAGAGTTTCAACTACCTACCTGTTCCAATAGCACGTCAATTTTCTAAAAATGCTTGATATGCGTATCTATGTTATATGTTAATGGTCTTGTAAAAGTTAAACCAAAAAGAATTAAAAGGTTTAGACATTGTATAACAAGCTAGCACTGGAATGTCCATTTTCAATCAACTTTTTCCATGTCATGTCTTACATCCTGATTCGTATGAACGTTTAGCGAAATACCTACATATACCATTTGCAGTTCAAACAAAACGCCTAGTAAAGATTAAACGTCGACCAAGCTTTAATGGCAGCCAAGCCGTGGTCAAAGCTTGAACAGTAAATGATTGAGTAGAAATAACTAATACGCGGAGGCTTATTTCTTTCTCAGTTTGGAGGTCTAACTAGCCTGACAAGTTAATTCAATCTCTGAAGCACCTTACAGGGTAAAATTCAGCATGATGAAGCCAGTTGGTATATAATCAAACATTGAGAGACGACAAGGACAGATACAGACCTCGATCTTTAGGGAGATTAACGCCAAATGGTCATCGAATAAAGGGTGGGAATGCCACAAGATTTTTGTTTCATTTGCCTCTAACACTGCAGATTAACTTACATATATCGTCATCCCTTTAGACGCAATTTTTCTGAAAAAGAGGGCATCTGAACAAAAGTGTAGCGTCTGAAGTTTGAAAAAGCTGGTGGCAAAGAGTCCCAACTTTTCATGATGAAAATCTATCGACTTCTAAAGAAAAGATTGATGTCCTAACCCCGTAACTTACCCTGCAATAACAGACAGGATGGTACCATATACGTTAGAGACAAGATAGGTGTAAAGTCATGTTTTTTCTCACATAAATACGGACTTACCCGTGCTTAGGAAAGAGTGAAGAAGCTTCGCGTCAGGAGAACCCAGCCCAGGCAACGCGGGACAGTACAGTAAGCTAAAACCGGCAAATGTACTGCTAGTGTAGGGTGTGCTTAGTGCTTACTTTCCTTCAGCCTTTTTCCCATCGTTTTATTGTTGATTTTCCTTACCCTTTTGCTTCGGAGCCAGCCAGAGACTTTTTAGTAATTATAAATCAAATGAAAACGTTATCAGTTCACAATCATACAAAAGAACGTCACAAACTTAAGAAGAAACCAGCTTTTATTAGATTTGAAGCTTAATGTCAGTTGATGTGACTTGTTACTGAGCTTGAGGGACAAACTGCTAAACTGTTCCTCTTAGGGCAACTCCAACCAAGGCACTAAAATATTAAATTTGGTGTTTTGGTGCAAAAAATCCACTCCAACCAAGACATCAAAATACCAAATTTTTTGGTGCAATGAATAGTAACATACCAAAAAGTATAAAAAGACAACTTTATCCCTTTACTTTTTAGCATTTTCCTTTTATGTCCTTATTTCAAATTTTGTTATTTACATATTTTACTTTGTAATTAAAGTTAACATATTTATTACTTTACACAAAATATATCGTTACAAAGATCTCA
>JANIJF010000004.1:57018013-57030207 GCA_024520955.1 Erythroxylum bequaertii
ATTTTGTAATTAAAAAAAACATGAACTATTTCATGAATATAAAAAATTATTCTAAATAGTACCCAGTATAAATCAATACTAGCACAATACTGTATCAAAACTCAATCCAATACGATATTTGCAACATTACCTCCTAGGCTCCCACCTCCAAAATTTCGCCTAATATTTCACTACAAGAGACTCAAACTCGACCCATTCGAGCAGGACTCAGGCAGTCAAGTTAAAACAAACACATGTAAAAACTAGACAAAATGAGCATGTTGGGCAGGTTTGTCCGAGAGGTTAAGGGGCTGTACATAAGTGCGCGTGGGTTCGAACCCCACAGCCTGCACTTTATCTGTTTTGACTTTCTGCCACAATGAATAAATAATTGATAAAAAATATTGATGATTTAAAAAGATAATTAAATTTACTAATTATAAGTACTTAAAATTAGATTTTGAAAGAAACAGTTTAACATAATATTATTTTTTATTAAAACATGACAATTTATAATGTCAAAAAAAAAAAAAGACAATTTATCATATAAATCGCACAATCAACTCTTAAACTCACTTTTTAATTAATTAAAAAATACTAATTATGCAATAATACGATTCATTTTTTATTTAAAAAATGTAACAATAATATTATTATTAACATAATATTTAATTAACGTAAATTAATCTTGTCAAACTTTCCATTCATTTAAAATCTGTTCAAATCGTTTTAAAAACGTAAAATTCAAATTATATTATATTGTAAACGTTAAAATTTAAAATGCAATTCTGTAAATAATTTTACTACTAAGTTGAGATTATGAAGAAATAAGTAAAGCTACTAGAACAATCGATTTCATTAAAAGATCAACCCAGTCAAAACTAATTTTAAGTTATTCCAACTCAGAAAAGATAAGTATTGTTCCAGCCTAAGAACAAAATTTCTGACCAGATTATTGAAAATTCTACATAATCTTATTCCAGCACAGGTAAATATTAATCCCACGTCACAAAACCATGAGATACTTCTAATAGGGCTCAACAGGTTTCCTGAAGTTGGCTCCAGCATATACTGCCTCTGATCCAAGCTCTTCCTCAATGCGGAGTAGCTGAAAGCACAAAACATTTATGAAAACACATTGAGAGAAACTGCGAATTACATCACTGTTAATCATCTCGAGCAAGAAAGAGAGACTGACCTGATTATATTTTGCAAGACGCTCTGACCTGCATGGGGCTCCTGTCTTAATTTGACCCTTCATTATTTGAACCGAAACAGGAATAAGTATGAAACCAAATCTGGAAAAGAAAAAAAAATCTTCACTTGTCCTATTTTGAATGATTATAATTACCGTGGCCAACCCGACGGCCAAATCGGCAATGAACGTATCCTCAGTTTCACCGCTTCGGTGGCTGGTCATAACACCCCATCCAGCTCGCTTTGACATTTTCACAGCTTCAATGCTCTCGGTTACAGATCCAATTTGATTAACCTGAAAAACAACAAATTATAGATTTAGACATTTCCACCAACCATAGGCAGGCAAGCTTAATCATTCATTTGATTGCGGTAGTACCTTAAGAAGCAGAGCATTGCAAGCCTTTTCTTTGATGGCCTTCTCAACTCGCTGCCAAAAAAGAACAGGATCAGTAGTGAAACTAATACGGTCCAAGTTTATGGTGTCTTAACAACAGAAAAATTGGAAGAGATGGAAAGATGAAAATGCTGACCTTGGGATTAGTGACCAAAAGATCATCGCCTACAATTTGGACTTTCTCCCCAATTTCAGCAGTTAACTTTGAGTAATGCTCCCAGTCATCCTGGTCAAATGGATCTTCAATTGACACGATGGGATATTCGGACACAAATGACTTGTACAAATCCTTGAGAGCTTCACCAGATATCTTCTGAGAGCCATCATTTTTCTGCACAGAACAGAAGATAAGCATAAGCATGCCTGGAAGTCAGAACCCGCTGTAACAAATTTATAAACTTCAAAAAGTGATGCTTTCTTTGCAGTTCAAGCGTGAAAATGCAAACTCAGACTGGGGACAAAATTCAAACACAAGAAGAAAGATTTCAACAAATAAAAGTAACGTTAAAAGAAGACTACAACGATTAACAACTGTAGATTCAAATGAATAACTTTCTCCTTAGGAAGATTATACTTCACCAGGGTCAACAGAAAAATTTTACGTTTAGTCATTCAGTTATCAATTGATTGAATCATGCCCCTAACATCCGTTTTCTTTTTCCCTTTTGTCAATATAACACAAAAATATGCATCTCTTCTAATTTACCTCTCATTAAGTTCCAATTTCATCAAAATGTACTCGCCAACATAAAATCAGCTTCCTTCTAAGCATGTCAATGCATGCATATATGTGTTACATATTGCAACTTTAGACATTTACACCGCACCGTACGGAGTAGCATGTCTAGGAGCTGAACCTATTAAATAGGGATGACTAGGATGTTCATCTGAAACCAACACTTAGGAAATTTCAAATGAATATGTTTCACTACCCCTTGGTCTAATCTGAAATACTGGATTTAATTGGCTATAGAATCCCATGAAAAACTCACCTCTTCTTTGAAGTTCAGGTCATAGGTTTTATCAGATCCATAGAATTCAGAAGCCGCAACATCCATTCCGATGACCACCTAACAAAATAAAAAAGAAGAGGAGACTATCAGGCACATGCAATTCAGATGAAATAAAAAACAACAAAAGAATGAATTCATCAGATTCTAGATGAAACTAACTTTGTCTGTATAACCAGCCTTCTGAATAGCAGTCTTCAGCAATTCAAGTCCTTCCTTGTTCTCCTGAGATTGCAAAATATGAGAATGTAAGTACAGTTGCCAGAAGAAACAAAATTTGTGGAAGAACATAGCAAATACTCGTGAGGATTCACCTGAATGTTCGGTGCAAAACCACCTTCATCTCCAACATTTGTTGCATCTTGACCATACTTCTTTTTAATGACAGACTGGAAAAAGGAGAAGTGAAAGGTCAGTGATTGGCATGTCAAAGTCATTAAGTACGATGTAGAAAAACCCTTTACATGGTGCAGATCCTTTCAAACTTAAAATGTGCACTGGAAAACTTTCTAGAAATCTCCAACATTAACATTGAAAATACCAATATATTCTGTAATGACTCAAATTACAATTATGATCACTATCTCATGAAATATACCATGAAGAGCAAAATTACCAAAAGGAAAAGAAGAAAATTATGTTAGCCCACGGGAATGAGCATCCATGTAAAAAGTAAAGCAAATTTGGGTGGGGTTATGATTACCTTCAAATGATGGTAAACTTCAGCACCCATCTTCATGGCCTCTTTGAAAGAGGAAGCTCCAACAGGAAGGATCATGAACTCCTGTGAGAATCGAACAATCAGAAACTCAATACAGTAAATATTTTTGTGTACAATTGAAACACAGTACTGAAAAGCATGCCTGCATAGCAAGTTTATTTCCAGCGTGTGATCCACCATTAATGACATTGAATGCTGGAACTGGAAGCACCAAACTCTTGTTTCCTGCAAGGTTGGCAATGTGCTGCATCCAAATGATACGTTAGGATTCATCCCCAATAAATCATACTAGAAATGAAAAAGGCTTAATATAATTTAAATCCTTTAAAAGCAAATGCATATCATTTAGTAATTCATTCGAAAAACCTTTGACAGTACCTTATAAAGAGGAATGCCCTTGACATGAGCCCCAGCCTTACAGACTGCAAGAGAAACTGCTAGAATGGCATTTGCACCAAGCTGCAGAGAGAAAAAGAGATCAAACATCAAATACATTTCAGAACACCTATGAGCAAGAAAATACAAGAAATTTGTTGAATTACCTTTTGCTTGCACCAACCCCACTCATTCACAGTTCCATCAAGTTGTTGAACCATGAGGTTATCAATACCAACCTGATCAGTTGGATCCTGTGTCGCAAAGCACATATATTAGTATAATGAACAGAACAATTTAAATCCTACGATACAATAGCATTTTAATTTAATAAATAACCAACTCTTAAGAAGACAATTCATCGCAAGACTTTATTTTTCATTTAAATCCTCATCGACTGAGACTCTAGAAGTAATCAAGAACTAATGTCAGCTTGAACAATATAGAATTTAACCAATCACTAGAGAAGTCCACAATTATTAGCAGTGAACAGCTAAAAATACATGCGGTTGAATGCTAATATACATAACATAGAAAAATCATTCTGCAATAAGAAACAATATTTAAGAGGATCAATTGCTATGGACCTTGCCAATCAATGCAGGACCAATGGTTGTGTTCACATTGTTAACGGCCTGCACATTAAAATAATAAAAATGTAAAAACAACAGTAGTACATAACGGGATTCCTGTGACTATGTAATGAAACATCAAAGTAACTTCACCTTAGAAACACCCTTTCCGAGGTAGTCTGAGCCTCCATCCCTCAGTTCAAGGGCCTCATAAACTCCTGCAGTCAATAAAAAACCCCAACACTTCTCAACAAAAGCCTAACCATAAACTTCACCAGGCTTCCTCCTAATATAGCAACTACAAACATCAATGACGGATGCCAAATTAAACGACGACCTACCGGTTGATGCGCCACTAGGAACAGCAGCTCTAGCCAGGTATTTATCAGACAGAAGAACATCAACCTGCACCAAACTCATATCCATACATTAAATCAGACATATAGTACAATAATAAACGGGCATATAGTACAACAATAAACGGTCAACACAATGAAATGAAAATCCTAGTAACTATTACATCCCCCAATCAACTCAAACCACAGACATGGTACGAAGAATGACTAATCTCACACAAACGAGTACAGAAATAAGTATCTTACAAGTGTAAAATCGAGAAACGGACGTCAAAGTCGTACAACACCTTAAAGATCCTTAACCTCGACGGTATCGGAAGTGAAAAACAGTAAGTGTGTAAGAGAAAGCGAGAGAGATGAGAAGAGAGACAAACCTCGACGGTTGGATTACCACGGCTGTCGAAGATCTGCCTTGCTTTAACGGAAACGATGGTGATCGACATATCTAAACAAAAGTGGAGATCTGAACAAATGTAGAAAACTTCGGAAGGGTTTTGTCGTAGAAATGTTTTGAGTAGATAATTTTAACATTCGAAATTAGGTGCTGTGAGAAGGGCAGTTGTGTTAGGTGGATCAGTGACGGTGGGTGTTGGTGGCATTGGATTGGGCTCAGTCAGTAAGTATCCAAGTCCAAGGTAGCCTTAAGAAATTGAATTACGCAAATAATTATCCATGTTAGAGGGTCAAATCAAACACATTAAAGGTTTGTTTAGGTAAAAATAAAGATCGAATTACAAAACAGCCGATTGAAGATATCTGATCATACCTCTAACTACCTAGAAAAGGAACTTATTGCTTTTGTTGTTTACCTTAATATTAAAAAAAAACATTGGGAGTTCTTGAAGGTCACGTATACACAAATATTTATATAAAACATAGGATACATTATAAATTCTTTTCTAATTTTTTTTCAATTTTATAATATTAGTCTGAACTTTAAAAAATGATACTTAAATATTCAAGCTTTTAATTATTGTGAAAATAGTCTAATACTAAGTTTTCCGTTACTGTTACTGACATACTCGTCACTTCAGATTTTTATGCTTACCACGTGGCTGCCACATATTCACTATTTATCCAATTATTAATTTAATTTAATTTATTTTAAAATAATGAATAATTAAAAAGATTATGGTCTAAAATGAAGCTAAGACTGTGATGAAAAAGAAAATAAAAAAAATCCTCTGTTGAACTCAACAGCCCAAAAGGTTGTTCCGACAAAAGGTGATGGAAAAGAAGATGAGAGCAAGAATGGAGATAATTGAGTGAGCCATATGAGCATTGACGATAAGCATTGTAAAATGTTTCTCTCGTGAGTGACAACCCATTTTGGATTGAAATGATAACTATAGCCAAAAGAATAATATTGAACTTACAAATAAAACACCAAGTGTTTGCGATGCGATTTGGTGTTGTTCTTATCATAGCCATAATCTTAGCTACCATTTTATGGAAACTTGATAACTGTCTAATGGGTGCTCAAGAACATATAACTTTTATTGCTTTTGTTATGGCTACTAGGGTCATGTTTGGCATAAACAATGACAGAAGGACACTCGCCTAAGACCTAGGCTCATATAGGTCATATGTTCCCCAATTGAAACATGTAGTATGACATTTGGCCATATTAATCATGCTCAGGTGTTTCATATGAATCTTCCAATAATCATACTAGAGCTAGTATAAAAGATAGTGTAAATGTTCATGTGGCCGTAAGTAGCCCAAGTAGAAACAAAATATTTACTTTTGCATTCAATATTTGGAGTAGTATGTGCAATAAAGAACATAGTTAATTAATGCAACTCCATTAGCACCTTGTAGGAAAAGCAAACGAAAAAACAATTAATTAATGTGATAGTCGAACCAAATCAACAACCTTGATGGCCATATCAAGATTGAAATGAATTAAAACTAAGGGGTGTTTGGTTAGTTGATATGAGAAGAAAGGAATGAGTAAAGAATGGAAAAAGATGGTTAGTAATATATTATAATTGGATTAATAGTATTTTTATATCCCCTTTTGGGGCAATAATCCATATCCCTTAATGTAGTGAGGAATAGAAATCTACTATATTCATCATAATTCTTTTTCCCATTCTCCCAATTGAATCAAGCACACCGTCTCTCTTGGCTTCAAAATATCAAGAGCATCAGATGATTAGATTTAGTTTTCTTCTTTGGTCTGCTACTAGTCATTTTCTGTTCTTCCAATCAAACTTTTTCTATCTATTTTGAAAGTTTTAGAATATGAATGCCTCTTTAGATTAAAATAGTTTTTCTTTATCCCGTAGTTACATAGGTAAGCTTAATTGGTATTTGATTGATGAGCATGTAAGTTTTGGATGGATGTGAGTTGTGAATCTACTAATCCAAATCTTCATTATTTGGATTTTATGGAGGGGTTCATTTTTAGTAAGGCGTTTCATAGACATTCTTGTAATGTATGTAATTTATGCCATCAATGACTAAGAAAACTTCTTAGCTAAATCTTCTAAGAGTATTTTTTTCCCATCTCGAAGATGAACTTATTTCAAGTACAACTTCATAATTTCAACAAATTATGCCTATGTATTTCAACTTCAACCTTTTAACTCTCAATTGTATTTCAACTTCAACCTTTTAACCCCTCAATTGAGAGTATTGTCATAAAATGTTTTAGATTCTTCCATAAATTACAAGTCTTGTAATTCCATTTGACCACAGATGTTATGTTATGCAAATGATGTCTGCTTTCTTAATTCCATTTCAAGAATCATGTCAATTCCTATGTTAAGTACTTTGCAAAAGGGGAAATGGAAATGCAGGTCTATTTATGGTTTTTGAAAGATGAAACAAACGATATGTAAAGCTTAAACTGAACGCGTACTAAGCCTTTAGAAACTTATAATTAATGCTCTTTAAGAACATTTTATATTGTGAAAATTATTATAATTATAGAATTATATTGTCAATGTGATCCTGTAGAATTTTATTTTTTGTTAGACCAAGGAGTAATGGTTGATCATATGCAACTGCAACCATATGTCATGGAAAATATTAGCTTTTCTCTAAATTGTCAATCAATAACATTTTATCTTTTGAAAACTATTAGAATTATGGAATTACATTTTCAGAATTCTAAAAGATTAACTTTTATCATAAAATTTGACTCTTTATTTTTTCATTTTTAATATAGGATGTTAAATTTTGCTCTTGGTTTTTTTGTTCCGTTGTCGTAAATACATAATACCATTGATATATCTTTGTGATATATGGTTGAGCTATTGTTGTTTCGTTGTGCATGCTTACTTCTTCCATTTCCATATAGGTCCTTTTGTTTTTTTTTTCTAGTCCAATTGTGAGAATCTTAACGAATTAAGATAATGTAATTTTTAAAAACGTAATGAAAATTTAAGTGAAGAGATTCATATTCATAAGGATGTTAGTGGTTTGAGTGAGCATGATCATATACTAAATGCATCCAATTTAGAAAATTTAAAATCGATGAGAAACCAATCCCTCTGTTAGATATTTATGATCCTAAAAAATTGAGATAATCTTGTGAATAAATTAAGTGATATTTTAGTTGAAAAAGAGTCCATAAGGGAATTGAATATTGCGTTTCCTTTAGACAATACTTCTCAACATTTTTCATATTCTTATTATTCTAGAAAATTGAGTAATGGAGATATTAGTGATATAAAATGATTCGTTTACTTTAAATACGTGGATAAAGCATATTGTTTTTGTTGTAAGTTATTCAAATCTAATAGCAAACAAAGTGCATTAGAAAATGATATATTTAGAGATTAGAAGCATCTTAGTTAAAGTCTCAAAGAATATGAGAATAGTATTGGGCATATGACTAACATAAAACCTTAGAATGCGCTAAGAGTAAGATTGAGAAAAAAAATTAAACAATTGATAAAAATTTGCAAAAAGAAATTGTAAAGGAGAAATAATATTGGAGACAACTATTGATAATAATTGTTTATATTGTGAAATGTCTTGCTAAATATAATTTTCTTTTTGAGGATTTAATGATAAACTCTACTAAGATAGTGATGGTATTTTTTTGGGAATTGATTGAGATGATTTTTGTATTTGAATTGATAATACAAGATCATGTTAGACGCATTCAAAATCATGAAATTTATCAGCATTAACTTGGTAACAAAATTCAAAATAAGTTGATTTCTCTTTAGGATTATACTGTTAGGATTTCTATCATAAGGATTATTAAACATTTCAAATTCTTTTCTACAATTCTTAACCCCATATGTGAGCCATCAAGAAGAAATGAGCCTGATAGTATGATACGTGAATATGTCAAGTAACAAAATGAAAACAAAGGAATACTTTTTCGAGTTCTTGAGGGCAGATGATACATCTAGATTATGACTTTTCAATGAATTATTGAATGCATTTAAGTCTCTTGGTCTTAATGTCCACAATGTAAAGGGTCAAGATTATGACAATGGTTCTAATATGAAGGAAAAGTACAAATGGGTTAAAAAACGATTACTTGAAATAAATCTATGAGCATTATATATGTTATGTGTTTGTCATAGTCTTAATCTTATTCTTAGTGATATGACATATTCTTGCTAATGGATAGGCTTGTTGAGTATTCGAACCTAAACATAGGTTTCATATATAAGTAACTCTCATAATTATCAATTACAACCTAACCCAACATCTCCCCTTTATTTTATCTATCATGCATATGCAATTTCAATTTCACTATTTTCATGCACGTCTAATCATAATTGAGGCAAGTTATTTTCATTTCACCATAGAGGTTTATCAGACTTTATTTATTCCTTAAATTGTTTTCAACACTTATAAATATGGTAGAGTTTTAACATTAACTCTAATAGGATATGATACAAAGTTAAGCAGAATTTTCAATTTTGACTCCTAAGGACATTTTCACCACTTTCTCATATTTTGGGTTTGAATTTTAATTTTTTCCCTTTATGAAACTTTTAGGGATCATCCTAAGCTTTAATTGTAGCTAAGTTTCATAATTTTGGACGTCATTTGACTATCCAGATCACACCTCAACAGTAAGTCAGAAACTTTGAATATCTACAGAATTGCTCTGCACCAGCAGTGAGTTTCTTAGACCATTTGGGCAATCAAATGGTCTTGGATATAGGTGTTCTAATACTCGTTGGAAAGATTATTACATCTAGTTTAACTATGAAGTAGACATTTTTCTTAGAAAAGATATATATTTCAAGCTAGGGACAGTATTTTCAAAACTATCCAGATTGCACTTCTAGAAACCCATTCCACTCCTTTCACTACAGTCATCATTCTTAATTCAATTTAAAATGTTTGAAAATTATAAATTCCAAATATTTGTGAAAGTATTTATCGAATATAGTTATGTAAAGATTTGAAAGATTATGATTTCCGAATGCTTTTGAAATTGTATAAAAATGTTGTTTATAAAAGTAGTTGAAAAATTATAATTTCCGAACGTTTTTGAAGTTATTTATAAAATATGGTTTATACAAATTATGATTTCCAAATACTTTTGGAAGTGGTTAAATTATGATTTCCGAATATTTTTGGAAGGGTTTATAAAGCAAAATTATGATTTCCTAATATTTTTGAATTTGCTTATAAAGTAGTGTTTATGAAAATGTTTGACAATTATGATTTTAGTATGAATAAATTCCTTGCTTTTGGAATAACTTTAGAAATTTGGTATATGTTCAATGATTTAAGAAATTGCAAATTTTAATTTCGAATGTTTTAAGAATTGTTACAAGTTTTGAATGTTTGATTAATGAAGAAAATTTCGGAAATTATGAAAATTGTACAAAGGATAGATTTATTGTTTCTAATGATTTTGAAAATTGATTTAAGAGATGGTTATTCTTTATGTTTGAATTATCTAAAGAAATTGTTATTTATGTTTTCAAAGAATCAAGAAGAGAAATGATTTTGAAAATTGATTTAAGAAATTGTAATGATTGATGATTATATTGTTTTTGAATAAAATGTTTTTTGATTGTTACATTCATTGATTTTTGAATGTTTTGATGATATTGAAATAATTGTTAAATTCATAGTGTTTGAAGGTTTTAGTCATGGTTATAATTGTTCCATTCTAGAATAATTTGCAAATTGCTATGTGAAATCATGTACATTTTGGGAATGTCAAGTTGTTTGATATGGCATGGTGTTTGAATCATCTGATAATTGCTAAAATTGTTTCAATCTTAAATGATTGAAATTATGTGATATGATTTGGTTTAATGTGATGACTTTGTGTTTGTTAGTGTGTCTAGTATGACATGACATAAAAATTTGAATTTTCGAAAAGTACCTTCGAGCAATCTGATTTTTCAAGCATGAATATGTGAATTATGTGGGTTTGGTTAGGTCCCCTCCGTATGAGTCAATGCACTGGTCTCCCTTTGATAGGCTTCTCCCGCCTGCCCGCAAGTGGCATAGGAGCTCCGATTACGGACTCCCCTCTGTTCACGGCTGCACATGACCACTATGCGGAAATGTGCAGTATGTTCTGTTAGGACCGACCCAAACCGTTTGATGTGTTATGTGTTTTGATTTGTCTACTTTGTGATGCATTTTTATGTGTTGCATTCATGTTTTGAAATTGTTCGTAATTTGTGAAACAGAGTTTGTGAAAATCTTTTGAGAATTTGTGAAAATGAGATATCGAGATTTTTAACCGTGAAAATTGTGAAAGTGTTTATGAAAGTTTTTGAATGATTTGAAAAGTGAAGAGTTTGAGAAATAAGGAAGTTGCAAATTTTCTATTGTAAAATTTCTATGATATGGCAAGAATTTGAAAGAGACTTTTTGCTTATTTTTCGAATGATAAATATGTTATCCACTGAGCCGTCGAGCTCACCCCCCTTTCATCCCCATTTCCAGGTTATAAGCGTGAGTTCGGATGAAAGAACGTCAAGACTTCTGTTCGATTTCGCACATCTTGTAATTTGTGTATTTTGGATTTTGATTATGGTATTGTTTATGGCTTGGAAAGCCATTAATGTTCTTAAGCTTTTAATTCATAATGTATATAAGTTACGAGTTTATGTATGGGATTTGAGTTTGTGTATGACTTTGGGATTATGTTTTGATTTAAATATAAATTGGTGTATGATCTTGGAATATGGATGGAGTTGATTATAAGTGTGGCTTATGGTTTTGTATATATATTACTTTTGGGTATGAATTGGATTGAATAATGGGACTTGCATGTGATTATGAATGAGAACTATGGAAGTGTTAGGTGTAGAATTGCGTTATTTGTGTTTGGATTTCCGGACGGGAGGTCCGATGATGAAGGTTGTTATGGTTGGATATGATTTTAGAAGTGTGTATTTTTGATCTGCAGAGTTTTGGGCTGTTCAAAATACAGCCGTTATGCTGCCCAATTTTTGTTGAATTGGGTGTGGTTGGTTTGTGTATTAAAGAGAAGGAATAATAAGAGTTTAATTAAATTGACGAGTTTTGAGTTATGATAGGATTTGAAGAAATAAGTTTTGATTGAGAATAAATTTCCAAGTGGGAAAGTGTTTTGCTTGTATAAGAATGTGTTAGGAATGAATAAGAATGAAAAAA
>JANIJF010000004.1:57160137-57174693 GCA_024520955.1 Erythroxylum bequaertii
AATACATGAGAAATTGTGATAAGCAAGGTAACACGCTCAAGTAAGACGACATGTTAGTCAAGAGGGTTGGGTTCCGGGAACGGGATCCAACATTATGTGATATTCAAAATATCATTATGAAAATTGTAGTAAAGTGATTTAAGTTGCATATTCTCAGTTCTTATATATGCATGTATGTATTAAAAAAAAGTGACAATAATATCCTCAATTCAAAAGCAAAAAAAGAAAAATAAAAATGAAGAGATGAGAAAAATCTTGCATGATCATAGTTAACTGACTTGAATTAAGAGAATTTTGGAGATTTTTTTAGCTAAAACTTATGTGGACGAGTTTGTATATTTCTTTCAATTTGATAATCCTAAAAGTTCCCCTTTTTTCAAGCTCTGACTAAGCCCCATTATAACCCTTTCAAAGACCCTTAGATTTTTTCATTTAGTTCATTAATCAGTGGTGGAGATATGATATATAAACAAGCCTATGATAAGAGTTTCTCCATGTTGGCACAAGAGATCATTAATACTATAGACACTTTGAACGCATAAAGTGAAACCAATAAGAGGTTATTGATTCTTACTGCATTTGATTACAAAAAGATTGACAAGAAAATTGCTTATTTTTGTAGTTTATGAGAACTAATATTATGAATTGCTTATTTTTTAAAATATGATTTGGTTTGGAATATTGAAACGTGGTGATTTAGATTATGAAGGAATGAGTTGATAAGAAAAAGAGAAGGATATAGAGAGAGGTTATTGAGTCTGAACCATTGTATGCTTAAGGGCGAGCATTATCTAAATGTGGAGAAATTTGATCACGTACATAAAGTACATATATTTCATATTAAATCCCTATGTTTTGATTAGTAAAATGCTTGTAATTGTGGAGTTCAATTATATATTTTGTTTTTTTATGGAGCAGATTAGAGATCTGATCAAAATGTGCTTAAAATTATAAATTTAGAAAAGAAGAAAAAATGATGCAAATTTTGGAAAAGAATGAAGGTCTATAGGAGAAAAGTTTTGAGAAGAGGTCTAAGCATAACGCATTCCTATACCTTAGTCGATATGAGTGCTCTAGGATTTAACGTGATTACATGGATAAGGCCATTATAAAGTCAAATGAACTTAGTTATTCTTGCCTTTGTTTCGCTTTATTTAGAAATTTTGAATAGAGAGAACTTATTTTGATAAGACAATCCCAATGAAAGTGGGATTCTTTGGATTTAGTCTTGATCTTGACTTTTATCTCTTATTTTTAGTAAGATTAGATAGGGTTTTGGGATTATTTATATGACAGAGATACGAGAGGTAACTATATCATCTCCCTCTCATCTTATTTCATCTTGGTTTTTCTACATTCTTATATAGTTGATTTTTTTTTATGTTATCTTTGAGAACCATATACAACTAAACTCTTTTTTTTAGTGAAAGGTTAATTGAAATTTGATTCTTCAAGAATTGTGAGATCTAGTTATTCTACTTTACTCTTCTATTCTCTAGTATTCATATATCTTCTAAGATTAATAACATTATTACTTTATTTAATTGATACAAAAGGCTTATTATTCAATTATCAAAATAATATATTGCTAATTGAATTATTAATTTCATAATTGTTTAAATATTCTAATATTTACTGGTTCATTGTAAGATATTCTACTTATGTTATATAAATATATAACCTATTCTAAATGAACTGAGTTTGTCTTTGATGACTAGAGTTAGTGGTTTCTTTAGTTTTTAATGTTGTCAATAGCTTAAATCCTTAGAGCTTATTTATGGTTGTTTGTTGATAAAAGAATTAATCGAATTGCTTATTTAAATTAATGAGGAAGTAAGGAGACATAGATTGTTAGAGTTCGTTAAACATAACTATTTTATTAAGGAATATAAGAATTTATCTTTGCATTAATGATCAATTCAAAAAATTTATGCAAAAATTATACTTTGAACTAGATGTTCGTTGTTATTTGATTTCATTAAATTGCATTCTTAATTAATTTTTTGTCTTTAGTTTTAGTCTATTTCGATTTATATCTTAAAACCCCTATTTCTTTATTTTGCTTTGCTAACTTGGCAAAGGAGATTAGTTTTACCAATCCCTGCAAATTTGACCCTACTTATCGCTATATACAATTCACTTGTGATTAAGGTAAAATTATATTTGTTAGATTCCACATCCACCAAGAACAAATCAATCCTTTAACAATATTTAAAGAATTTGTTGTAAAGACCAAATTATAGAACAAATTAGCATTTAATGAGTCCAGGTTATTAATTTGTGATGCTATATAAATTAATTTGACGATTTAATTATTAGGGATTAAAAAACCCAACTTTGTTGAAAATTAACATGTTATTAGTATTTTTTTAAAATATTAAAGTGTAATGTGATATCATAAATAATGACACCTTTGACCCATATGGAGGAACTTTGACACTAATTTTTCCCTAAGGTAATTATTTCTTATTGAAATAAATATAATTTTTACTAAATTGTTATTTGGTGTGACATGCGATAGATTTTTAATAATCCTGGCATGCCATTGAGTTACGAGATTAGTTCAAAAAGTAAATTATCACATATGAAATTATTTAGGTACTATTCTCCATTTATTAAAATTTGTGATATATTAAAGCAACAACTTTATCACACAAACATACTAAAGTTGATTCATATTCGAAACACGTGCATACAACATTTTTTCTTTGGTTTTTACACAATTCATAGAAACATATTATCATGAAAGGTAGTTTGATAGTCTTTTGTACGGTATTGGTATAGCTTTCAAGGGGGCAGACTTTCGAAGCGTTATGCCCATTCTTTCAGTCATGTCCAAATCCTTGGCCTTAGTTCCATCAGCCAAAATCCAATCAAATGAATGTAAAAGCGACCCTAGAGCCAATGGGAGTACACGAGAAGCGAGAGGCACAGCAGGGCACATTCTTCGTCCCGAACCGAATGGTATAAACTCAAAATGATGTCCTTTGTAGTCCATGAAGTTGGATTCCAAGAACCTCTCCGGCTTGAATTTTAAAGGGTCTTTCCATGTTTTTGGATCCCTTCCTATGGCCCAAACATTAACCAGAATTTGTGTTTCTTTTGGGATGTAGTAACCTAACATCTTACAAGGATCCATGGCCATGTGTGGTACTAAGAATGGTAGAGGAGGGTGAAGTCTTAGCGTTTCTTTGATGACAGCTTTTAAGTAGGGTAGGTTCTGTATCTCTTTTTCTTCTAATTTCTCACTGGGTCTAACAACATTTCTTAACTCAGCTTGGACTTTTTCTAGCGTTTCTGGATTGTGTAAAAGTTCAGCCATTGCCCACTCTAGTGTGCTTGTGGTAGTGTCACTCCCGGCCGTAAACATCTCCTAGGAAGCATGCCAAGTTGGAGAAAGAATAAATAAGAAAATAAATATGGTCTTGTTTTTTATTAGCTACAAAATATTGAGAAGTAAAATTTTAGATCCAATCGCTTCGCATATTGTAAAAGTTAGACACATCAAAAACGTATTTTTATATAATTAATAGGTTTTGAATTAAATTTTCCATTAAAATATAATAAAATGATGGTATGTAAAGAGAAGCTTTGTTTTGTAGAATCACGTAAAACGAATGATGTAAAGGCAAAATTTTATGTGTAAGAAATTTATTCTTGATAATTTTAAAAGTCATTAAATTTCAGTTTTTTTAAATTATTCTAATTATAGTGTGGAATTACAATTTTTAGTCTTACGTTTATAAAGCTTTTGATATGTTTCTATCATAATATGAAAAGAATTAATAATTCAATACATTAAACTTTTAATTATATAATTATTTGTCTATTACAATTAAGAAATCACTTTATGTTACACATAATTAGTTAAGCGCATATTTGTTTCCATTGAGGTTTTTATAGTTTTTATTTTTTAATTTAATAAAATTACTTATTTTCAGTTTCTTTTTCAAATGTTGATTTCTTTCAAAATTTTAACTTATGAAATTCAAAAACATTATTTTTATTTTCATTATAATCTGATGTATCGTCAACTAAATATATATTATCTAATTATTTAATATTAATTACTAACAAAAATTATGTCTTAATATAATTTAATTATTTAATTTTCAGAATTATTTAATAAATATGTTCTAAATTTAAGATATCTTAAAACTACATAAATATCAAATAAAATTAGTATTAATAAATAAATATACAATAACAAATAAATATTATTTTATAAATAGATATATGCTTATTTATTTTAATAAAATATAATGATCTTTTGTTAATATGAATTAGTAAGAATTGTGTAAGACACTAGAATAAAACTAATTTATTCATTCCTTTATAAAATTAATTAACTATTTTAGTTTTATATAATATTTAATTTTTATCAATATAATAAAAATACGACCACATTAATATTAATAATTAAACAAGTTTTAATTTTTATTTTAAAAAAATAAATTATAAATTATAAAAATTGAAATAAAACTAAACAACCCTTAAAATATGTCACTTAATGTTAGTTTTAAATTTTTTAAAATATACTTAAACTAGTAAATACTATATCTAAGTTAGTCTTGAGTTGAGACTTGATGAGTTTTTTTTTTTAATTTTATCCAATTATTCTGTAAAATTATATAACAAGACTTGTTTTGTTAAAATCTGTATATATGCAGCATCTCCTAATTTTACGACTAAAATACACCAATATTTTTGAGCTTGCTATGCTCTTTTTCCTTTTTAAACCAAGAGCAAGCAATAGTATGGATGAAGACAGAGCAAGGTACTTACGAAAACAATAACATTGATAGTCCTCGGAGAGAACTTAGCCGGCTCATCAACACCATTACCACGAAACTCCAAAAGCACATCTAAAAAATCCTTCCTTTTTTCTTCATTGCCGTTTTGCATGCTCTCCGTCCTTTCTTTAATGAACTCTGCTGCGATTTCGAAAGCTCTTTCCACATGAAATGTGGTCTTCCTTTTTATGCCTTGTGGATCAACCCGTCTCAAAAGCGGCAAAAAATCTGCTATGTTGGGTTTTCCGGCCAACTCCATCACCTTCCCTGCATGGTGGAAGAACTTTGCACCTCTCTCAGATTTTGGGTCTAGCAAATCTTTTGAAAACATTAGATTCCCAATAAGGTTAAAAGCCATAAGAAAAATGAACCTCCCAATATCAATGGCTTTGGTTCCATTTGCACTTGCTTCTTCCATGAAGTGCATCATATTGTCGACGCACTTGCTCCTTACACTCTGCATAGCTTCTAGGCGGCTAGTGACGAAGAACTCGGTGTTGCACAATCGCCGTAGCATCCGCCAGTGAGGTCCGTATTGCGCCGTGATTAGTGAACCTTCATTTCCGTGATCTCCTTTCATCGCTTCGTATATTTTTCGACCCGCCATAACTACGTCGTGATTCTTGAACATATCACGAGCCACTTCGTTGGAGGAAATGACTACAGTGCACATGGAGCCTAGCCAAAGGGTCATGATAGGACCATGTACTCGAGCCAGCTTGGTAAATGACTCGTGGGGGGACAAACCCAGTTGGAAGATGTTGCCCACCACTGGCCACGAGCGAGGCCCTGGTGGTAATTGTCTTTGCTCTTCCATGCGACGGTGGCGCCGCTCTGTCACCATCGCCCATGCAACCCATAGCAATATGGCCAAAAGTATAGCCAAAATTTCATAGTCCATGGCTCTTGTATTTATTTTTATTTCTCTGTTGCTTTCTTTTCAGATCGAGAACTTTGATTAATGTATTAACGGTTTGCTCGTGTTAAGATGGAAAGTCCTCTATTTATAGAAGCTCCATTATTTACAGAAGCTCATGCATTGATATCGTTATACGTTAATTATTAGGATGACTGAACGGATATTCCCTTGTCCCTATCTTTTATTAATATTCATTCATCCCAGGTGACGTTCTCTCTATTAATTAAGAAAAATGTTACATACTTTAGGCCCTTTTTCTATAACCGATTAGAATTCAAAATTTACTATATATATATGTATGTATGTAATATATATATATATTATACATCTTTACCAGCATATATAGAGTGACTTTGGAGTTTCAACCTTCAACCCGGCGCCATGCAATGAATAACGAGTTGTTCTTACCACTACATCGATGATCACCCTATTTCGGTACAGCTAATTCCAGGTCTTGTGCGTTTACTTGGAAGTTGACGAAATTAATTAGATTAGAATAAATCTTAGTTACTAAAGGAGAGTATCCGTTGGTATTAATAAAACTAAAATTAGTATATGTTTATTTTTAAAATTAATTTAATGGAAAATTCCCACCACCAAATTTAATTTTTATATTTTCTCTAACTCTGCCCCTCCCCAGATATGCCAATCAAATCTTATGATTCCTTTTCCTTTTGAAAGAAGGTGTTATTGTCTTTAATGTTGGTTGCTTCTCCAAATATGGATAATTATATAGCATGCGTTTTTTTTAACTCCTGAAAAATATTCGAAGCTTGATTCCAATCAAATCTTCGATGAAACGGTACAAAAACACGAGAATGAAGGGAATACCTTCTTCGATGTTAGCAACTCAACTACTAGACTCCATGATTATGGACTTAAATGAGATAGCCACACTACTAGCTTAACTAACTCATTTCGATGTCTCATTTTTAAACTATGTTATCTGACATAAATACGTGTTGTCTCAATTACATCTGAAGAGCACCTTCTTTTCTTAGCTGGAAATTTCAGAATATTGCTAATTAATTCATTATTCCTAAGATGGCACGAGATAAACTAGAAAACCTGATCGTATTTTTCATTTTATAATTAATTAAATAAATTGCTTTTAAGCATTACAGCCGACCAAGAAGTCCATTGCATTAGATGTTTCCCATGTAGAGGTTAATGATAGAAATAAACCTTTTTCTTTCTTTCTGCAGAAATGGTGAAAGTGAGCTTCCATTTATTAACATATATTCATAATCAAGTCCTCCAATATAACTATACAATTTAATAACACCAAAAATCATATACATTGAAAAATCGATACGTGGACCAATGGATGAGCTCGATAATAAACCAGTGGTCCAGTGGGTTCAATTTAGCTTGATAGATATTAAGATTGGAGATAAAAAATGTAACAATAAGTTGATATGTACTGAATTTTGTCCCTGTGACCATTTTTAAATGAATGGGGTCACTGATTTATATTATTTTTCAGAACTGGTGCTATATGTTATAGTTTCACTAATTTAACAAACTGGAAAATGTTGGAGAGGCTCCTCTGCCATTGGTCTTCGACTCTTCATAAATCTGGTTGCTTTACTATTAATACTGAACTTACCACTTCTTACTAGGGATGCCCTACATGGAGGATGTGTTGTAGAACACAATCCTTTGCAAGTCAGAAAAAAAGAAGAAGAAATAATTAATACATGATACCGTCTTTTAGAATTAATTAACAAGTGTACTAATACAAAGAAAAAAGTGGTTAACGGTTAGCAATTAGACTATAATCACGAAGTCAATAATATCCTAGCTGTAGCAATTATTGATATGTATGTAGATTGCAATTATAATCTTATTATTTAATTATAACATCAATTTTCTTTGACACCTCGTCTTGTGCCTTTAATCCAGACAAGGGATAATGTAGAAAATAATATCTTAACAATATTGGAATTCCTTTTTCTCATTTTAAGAAAATACTAAAGCAACAACAACCACGTTAGGGTAAAAATTTTCCTAAGACACGAGATTTGAAGAGGTCCAGTAATATACAACGTTATCTCTTATTAGTAAAGAAGCTCTCATTTTAAGAAAATGATTTATCTAGATCATTACTAAACTTAATTTTTATGCTATGAAATAACAAACAACAATCTAACTATAATGGTCAAGCATTCCGTCCAGGCACTTAACGATGACCTTTGCTATAAATCAGCACAAAAGTACTTCCCTTCGCGAACTAAAGGCGTCATCCTAACCCCTAGCTTTTTATGAACTGATACATATTTACTAATATCGCCATTTATTATATATGATGGGATACTTTCATAATGAATGTATCCTCAAGTTGGATTTTGATCGAAGATAACTATAAGTAGGTGACTAGAAAGTATCTTACCTCGTTGCAATTTTACCAGAATTAAAGACTCAACCACTAACTTCATAAATGAACAAATTAAAAATAAATCTTTCTTTGTCTCTCTCTTCTATTTATTTAATGTATTTGAATATTATAAAACATTAACATTAAAATTCTAATTTTAATAAAATTTGAAAGACCAAAATATACCCTTTTTTTCTAATTTCCCTAGTGAAAAGTGAAATCTTCACATTCGTTAACGATATTAATGAATTGTAACTTGATGATCCCTCTTCCAATAATCATCTTCTTAGTTTTTACTACAACGGTTTGTGGGCCATTACAAATATGAAGTATATATTTTATATCAATATGTTTGTATAATGATTATAAATATTAAATAGAATTTCTTCACTTTTTGAATTTATTTGATAAGTGTTTTAGGAAACATTGGATTAAATTTCCCATTTACACACTTCACTTAATATGTTCATTTTCTCTTTTAATGTGAAATGAAACTTATCAAAATAATTTAAATTACAAAAGGTTTATTTCGATTTTTAACATATTGATAAAATTTTAAATTTCCAATTCCCCACTCATCTCATCTAAAGTTTAAATAAAGAATTTTTAAAATATCATTAGCTCGGAATGAACACCAATCTAACTATAATGCTAACAATGAATAGACTCACTATAAGAATGTCAATAAAATATTAAGGGAAAATGGTGATTATGTTTATTTGAAATCAATTAAAAATAATTTATATAACATAAAAGATTTATTTGAATAATATGAAATATTATGTGTAAACTTAAATATTGACAAAAAGATACATAAGAATGAAATGTTACCTTATTAATTTAAACTTTAGTATAAGGAGAAAATGTTTACATTTTTTATTGATAGTAATGAATTGTAAGCTTGTTAAAATATTTTGATGATCCTTCTTTTTGCATTACGATCTTGGTTTATACTAATACCATTTGCAGGTTACTCCAAGTATGTAATTGACGAGGTCCTTTCATAATTGGTGGGCATCATAGATTTTAATGAGTATTATCTCTCTCTAATTTCATAATTGTCTATAATTAATTAAAGTTGTTTGGAGATGAATTTTTCATAAATACCATCTCTTCCTAATTCCATAATTTTTTACAATTAATTAAAGTAGTTGAGAGATGAATTTGGGAAATTATACTACCTTTTAACATGTTCATTTGGCCATCTATAAATAGAGGATCTCTAGAAGAGACTTGGATACACAACATAATTGAGATATCCTCTTTAAGAGAGGGAGAGAGTGAGACAGAGAGAGAGAGAGGTTATCATTTTAGAGTCAAGGAACTTGAGATAATGTATAATTTCTCAAACTATAATGATCCATCACAAATTGGTAAGGAAATTTTGAGTGTTGTAATCGATCAAGTGGAGTGAGAAGTTGTAAGTGTTATTCTCTAATCTAATTAAAGAAGACTTTGTTATAATACTACTACATTAGTGAAAGTATTTCTTGAACCTATGATCCTATAGTTTTTTTCATTTATATTGGAAGCTTTCCACGTATAAATTTAGGTTTCCTCATTTATTAATTTTTATATTTTATCTTACTCATTTTAAAGCACATAAGGAGGGAAAAAAATTTTGCATTATCAACTTGTCTTTTCTTAATAGATGCATCAAAGCTAATTTTGTTAGGCCATAATACTTCTTTTGTGATTTAAGATGGAGGGTCCCGTCACTCGTGATAGTGATATGCTCAAACTTGATGTAGAGAATTACTCCTACTGGAAGTCGATGATGAAGGGTCACCTGTATTGCAAATAGTTGCACGAGCTAATTATGTATGACTAGAAGTTGAAAGGAAAGATTGACAAAGAATGGGAGCTCTTAAATAGAAGGGCGGTGGCTATGATCCAAAAATTTATTGATCGCATCTTGTTTGAACACATGTTAACTCACACCTTTGTATATAAATTATGGACAAAACTAGAATCTATGATTTAAAAGAAGACTCTTCAAAACAATGCCCACCTGGTAAGATGGTTGGTCAAGTTGGAGTATAAGGACGACTAAAGTATGATTGAATATCTAAATAAATTTAAAGGCCTTATAAATTAGCTTATAAAGATTGAGATGAGGATTGATGAAGAATTATAAGCCTTGTTACTTCTTAGCTCCCTACTTGAGAGTTAAGATACTCTCGTTGTCACACTTAGCAACTCGACCCTGAAAGGAAAGCTTACCATGGCCACAATGGCTGATAACATATTGAACAAGAAAACTATGAGAAAGGAATGTGATATATCCACACTATTCGAGGCTAACATTTTTTTATAAAAGAGGAAGAAGTGAGATTAGTAGGAGTAAAAGAGGAGTTTAAGATAAGTCTAGAAGCCAATCCAAATCACACTCAAAATTCATCTGCTACTATTATGGCAAGTTAGATCATAAGAAGTTCAAATGTCAACATCTCAAAAGAGACCATAAGAAATAGATTGTCAAGCCAGACTAGATTGACCTGAAAAGGAATGAAGATAAGAGCATAACTGTTATTACAGAAAAAGATCACCATGACATCTTCTTCATTAGAGAAGATGATTATCTTAATATTGTATATGATGATAATTTATAAACTGTTGATTCATGTACATCCTTCCATGTCACCTCATATAGAGATTTCTTTTTCACAAACCAAGTTAGTGAATTTGGCACTATTAAAGTAGGAAATTAATTGACCAATAATTTCGGGTTAGGCAACATTACCTTGATGACTAATATGGGATGTGAGCTTGTATTAAAGGATGTTAGGCATGTCCCAGATATGTGCTTTAATCTTATATTAGTTAGGAAGTTCGATGATGTTGACTATGTAAATCATTTTGGTGCAGGAAGATGGAAACTTTCAATAAACAACATTATCATTGCGAAGAAAAGAAAAGAGGGATCGTTTTATTTTAAATAAGCCAATTTATATAAAGAAGAAGCTCATTTTGCCTACAAGAACTTGTGTTTGGAGTTGTGACATAAAAGATTAAGGTATATGAGCCAGAAAGGATTATAATATCTTATCATCATGAACTTCTTCCTGATGTGAAAGGTAAAACACTTGAGCCCTATACTCATTGTTTCGCTAGCAAACAATAGAGAGTTTCATTTGTAGAATTAATTAGCCTCATAAGAGAAATCATGTTCTTGATACGTAAAAAAATGCATTATATTTTGTTACTTTCATTGATGGCTACTCAAGAAAGATTTGGGTCTCTTTGTTAAAAAACAAAGTTTAGGTACTCAAGAAATTTAAGGAGTTTTATATGAAGGTGGAACGATAGATTGATAGAAAGTTAAAATGTGTTTGAGCAATAACGACGGAGAATATCGTGGTCTTTCTGAAGCATATTGTAAGATATAGGGTATCAGGCTTGAGAAGACATCACAATTGAACAATGAATACAAGAGAATGAGTTGTACCATTAAAGAAAAGGGTCTTATTCATGCTCTCTCATGAAAACTTCCTAAGTCATATTGGGGAGAAGCAATGAAGAGAACTTTCAACATCATCAACTATGCTCCTTCTGGTCCTTTGGATGGAGATATTCAAGAGGAAGTATAGATGGGAAATAAGGATTCATATGACCACTTCAAAGTATTTAGTTGTTAAACATTAGACCACATTCCTAAAAATGAATGGTCTAAACTCAACTTTAAAATAAAATAGTGTTTCTACCTCATCTCACCATGAGATGAATTTAGGTATCAATTGTGCGTCCATGTTCCTTGAGGATCAAATGATCGAAGATTTTAAACAGCTAAAGAAATCTAAGCCTAAGGTCATCAATAATGATCATCTCCTACAATATGTAATGATATAGAAAGATAAGTTGGGGAGATAAATAATGGTAAAGCTGGTTATATGTTTGATTACAATATGTTTTCAACTAAGGAGTCATCAATGGAGCAGTTAGGAACAAGTAATGGAGAGCCTGTCAAACCTGTTGAGTTAAAAGTTGTGGAATAACTCCAATTACAAAGATCAACTCAAGATAGATGACTTTCTACTATATATCATCCAAATGAGGATGCACTCATCATAAATGCAGAACCTCAAAGTTACGAAGAAATAAATGACAGATTTTAACAAAGAAGAATGGTTAAAAATTACATAAGAGGAGATATAATTATTGTATGAGAACTATACTTATGATTTAGTAGAGGTACTCAAAAGAAGGCGAACCTTAAAAAAATGGTTTGTAAGTTCAAAACTAATGAGAAAAATCCAAAACCAAGGTATAAGGGTAGGATCATTGTCAAGATGTCATCTATTTGAATAGCTCTAGGTTTAGTTGTCAACCTAAATTTAGAGATTAAAAAGCTTGATGTTAAGATGACATTCCTATATAGTGACCTAGAGGAAGTGATATAAATGGACAAGTAACCTGAGAGTTTTACAAATTTAGGTAAAAAGTACTTGATGCTAAAAAAGAGTCTTTATGGCATAAAACAAGCAATGAGGCAATGGTACAAGAAGTATGAGTCTTTCATGACTTTACAACACTTCAAGAAGACTCATACTGACCATTATGTCTTAATGAAAAGGCATGTTGGTGGTCGTCTTTTCATAGTTGTACTTTATGTCGATGATATGCTAATTGTTAAACACACTAAGAAGAAAATTGTTATCTTTAAGAATGAGTTGAGAAAATCCTTCTTTATAAAGGACTTGGGACCAACAAAGCAGAACACTGAAATACATATCACTTAAGATTGCTCCAAAAAGTTATTGTAGATATCTCAGGAGTAATACATTGAGAAAGTCCTTAAGAAATTCAATATGGACAAGGCCAAGCCAGTTAGTTATCTATTCATCGAATATTTTAAATTAAGTAAGAAGCAAAATCCAACTACTAAGAAAGATAAAGAAGAGAAGAAAAAAGTCCCATATTCATCTGTAGTTGTTAGTCTCATATATGCTAAGGTATGTAGTAGGCTCGATATTGCTCATGTAGTTGACATTGTGAGTCAATTTTTATCCAACCCTAGGAAATAGCATTAGGATGTTGTAAAATCAATACTTTGAAACGTTCAAGGAACATATAAAAGGTGCTTATGCTTTGGTCATGGAAAGCATGTGTTAAAAGGTTATATACACACTGATATAACTGATGATATTGATTTAAGAAAGTCAACTTCATGATATTTGACAACTTTTACAGGGAGAGTTGTGTCTTCGCAATCCAAGCTCTAAACAAGTGTAACACGTTCTACCACAGAGACCAAATACATCGTAACTACAAAAGCATGTAAGGAGATGTTATAGATAAAAAATGAATTGGGCCATGGATAAAAGAAATATGTGGTGCAATATGACAATCAAAGTACCATATATTTGACTAAGAATTTAACTTTTCATTTTGCTCGAAGCATATTGATGTTCGTTATCATTAAATATAGGATGTAGTAGAAGAGAAGCTTCTGCAACTCGAAAAGATTCACACTGATGATAATTTATCGGATATGATGACTAAGGTGACACTAACCAAGAAATTTGATGATTATTGATAAGGAGTCGGTATGGTATGCCCCCAATTAAGTTAGGAAGGAGGGATTTGTTGGGTCCCTTAGTAATTGTTGGTACACCAAAAATTTTAATAAGAACCATCTTTTTCTAATTCTATATTTTTTAATATTTAATTAGAGTAGTTGTGACATGAATTTTTAATAAGCATTACCTCTATTTCTAGAATTTTCTTCAATTAATTAAAGTAGATGGGAGATGAATTTGGACAATTATGCCACCTTCTAACATATTCATTTGACCATTTATAAATAGAGGACCTCTACGAGGAACTTGGATACACAACACAACTGAGATATCCTCAGAGAGAGAGAGAGAGAGAGAGAGAGAGAGAGAGAGTCACTTTAAAGTAAAGGGCTTGAGATAATTCCCAATATCTCAAGCTATAGTGATTCATAACAAATAGGTGAAAAAATTTTGAGTTTTGTAATCCATCCAATATGGTGAGAAGTTATATGGTTTATCCTCTAATCTAATTAAAGAAGACTTGCTTGTAATCTTACTATATTATGGTGTATGTATTTTTCAGACATTTGTATTGGAGAGTTTTTCACGTAAAATTTAGATGACCTCTTTACCTAATTTTAACATTTTATTTTGCTCATTTTAAAACACAGAAAAAGAAAACAGAGCTTCTGCATTATCACCTTGTCTTTTCCCAATAAAAATAAGCTTATTATAAAATGTATTTTTTTAGTAGTATAAGGATAATAAAGATTTCCAAAGTTATAATTTTTGAAGAGAAATGTACAGAAAAATATCATTCCTTTGTAAGTTTCCAATTTGTTTCTATTTCTGTTTTAGTTTTTAGTTTTTTTAAATTTAGTAAAAAATCTTTGTTTATTTGAGTTTTTGGTTTTGGTTTCTTTTCGATTTCAAAATTTATGAAAACCACAAAAAGTATTTTTTGTTTTC
>JANIJF010000004.1:57760337-57770689 GCA_024520955.1 Erythroxylum bequaertii
CTTCGTCTTGGATAGTTGGGCTCCGGGAACGGGGTCCAGCACTGTACGACTGGGCTCCGGGAACGGGGTCCAGCAAGAAGATTATGTAAAGACATTCAAAATCTCACTTATCGTATTTTATCATGAACGAAAATTTAACTTACCATAATAAATCTAATCTATACATAATATTATGCAAAATTTATACAAATTTTGATCTCCACTTGGTATTGATAATGGGCTTAAGAAGCTATTTAAAAAACATCAAATTAAGATATTTGTCCCTTGTTGAAGTAAGGAACCATGACATATATATTTCTTTGAGAGATTTGAAAAAGCACTATCTTATTTAAAGGTTCAATATATCTTTCTTTTTTAAACCCCCCCCCCCCCCCCCCCCCTTCTTTTTGAATGGTAAATATTTATCTTAATATAGAGCATAAATCAAAACCATGTTTAAATGAAAATTGAAATAATGATATATTTTGATCTAAAAGAGGTTGGTAATATTTTTTAAAAAAATTAACTATTTGTCCTTCTATTAAAGATGTTCCAGAAATGTTGGCTCAACCTAGAATATAATCATTAAGTTCAAAATACCAGAGATTCTTAGAGGCATTCCATCAAAAAAGCTTTCCTTAAACAATGAAGTAGATCAAGAAAATAGTAGTAACAGTTGCAACAACAGCTGAATACGTAATAACAATCTAAGGACCCAAACAGAAACTCAGTTCCCACTCACAACCCATTTAACAAGGTTCAATAAGTAAGAAGTGTAAAATAAGTAGATTATAAAGACAACATTGTATAATCATTTATCAACAAGTGCAACTTACCATATTGGATAAAATTGCAAACCTATAATAGTAAAATAGCAACGATGGCATCAAAAAAAGAGATTTTGTAAAGCTAAAGTAAAGATCCAAAAATAGGTTTGCAAATACCACCAATCTCTATTAGAAGTGCAACAATGAAAGAGGTAATGACTACAGAAGTTGCAGTCAATAAAGTAGAGATCATCAAAATATCAAACTATCAAAAGTAAAGATGACTTTAAGTACTTTTTACCTAATTACGGAAGCAACCCTATAGGCTTTCACTTTTGCATCTCTCTAAAATTGTCATACGGTAAAATTGTAGTTTATTTAATCATTAGGTACTCTTAAGTTAAATAATTATCTATAATTAAAAATAAAAATTAAGCACTTATTTGTTCAATATTATCACTTGACTTTTATACCCATGTTAACCAACATCCTAAGGCATATATCTTTATGATCTTAGCTCTCTAGATTCATCATAACTTTTCCAACAAAAATGAAGTTAAAGTGGTATTTAGAGTAACAAATTATACTAGTTCAATAGATAGTTATAATGAGTTATCTGAGATCTAACCCCAAAACTAATTTGATGGAGTGGAAAATTAATTTGAAAAAGGTTAAAAAAAAATTCCCTCCTCAAATCATGCTTGCATGTTTCAGTGCACATAACTTTTTTGTATGTATATATTTTACTCAACCTCTTCTATACAAAATCTCTAAGAAAGTTGAATAATCAGTTGCTTAATTTTTATTTGTATACAATATGAACATTTCATGAATGATCTAATACAAAAAATATTCAAATACCAAACCCACTTTTTATATACCATTTGTGAAATAGAAGAGACTTTTAGGAAAATTAAAGAAAGAACACAACTTCACTTTTTTTTTTAATATTAGGTTCTTCCAAGAATTCCAAACCTAATATTAAAAAAATGTGAAGTTCTTTTGTATTTACAAGCTAAAGTTTTTAATACAAAAAAGTCAAAGTATGTATTTTATTCGACACAAACTTTTTTAAAGGATCCATTATGATAATTTAAAAGCAGCTATAGAAACGATGAAATTCATTATTTTTTTATTCTTTTCTATTTATTGCTTGTTTCTTATCTTCTCTCTAAATTTTCAAATTTATTTATGATAAGATATTTAGAAAATGCATAAAATTATTTTCAATAATATTCAATCAAGGTGCTCATTTTATGACAATTCTCAACGGTCAGAACAATTAGTTTTTTTTGGGTATCTCATCCCTTTTAAACATATTCACTTTTTTCTATGATTTCAATGAATTGTATAATTATTGAAATTTTAATAATTATAAAAAAGGCTACGATACAATTCATCTTTATAGACTATTTATAAAGTGTTTTACCATATAATCTTTTATTAACTTAGTGACATTGGAAAATCCAAAGAATTCTTCCGATGTAATAAGAAAATTTGGATTCGATTATCAACTACCAGAAAACATGCTTATTTACTTTGTTTATTTATTTTCTTTTTGCATATATAAAAAAATCGGTTGATGGTATCATATTGCGATGACTAAGCTCATATTAAATTACTAACAAGAAATCCTATTTTTCACAAAATTTCTTTTTTTTTTCTAATGTTTCAATCAAAGAAATAATTGTAATTGTTGAATCAAGTTTCTTCGTAATATTTTCCAGTCCTCCATGATCACGTCTTTCGCTAGCTCGAAGAGCCAATATTATATTATTCATTAATCTCTAGACTTTGATAGGATCCATTAATTTCCAAATAAGTATTTTCATTTTTATCAACATAAAATTTAGGCTTGTTACGGATACATGATATTCCCTATAAAAGTTCCGATTTTGATCTTTGTATGTCTGATTATTATTGGATTTGGAACTAATTTTACACCACTTGCGAAGAAAAGAGATAACAATCCCGGTTTGTTGACAAGTAATCACGAGTTTTCAATTCCTCCAACGTAATATGTAGTGGTCTCGTGAGCTAGTGTTTAGCAGAAAATATTTTATTTCAGTTTGGTTTTAATTTCAGAAATTATGATTAGAATCTCATGTATTTGGCAGATAATATGTTGCTGGTATTATCAGTTTAACATAACTTCCTTATCTTTTATAGATACGAAGTGCTTACAATCCGAATTTCGAAACGCAAGAGTAGTTTAATTTTTAAATGAAAATTGTCGAGATAATGTTATAGATATCTTGTTGAAACTCCATTATAAATGAAGAGAAGCAACCCTCTCTGTCATCTATCTCCTTTACAATTTTCAATTTCAATATGGAAACTCTATCAAGAGTTTCTTTGTTTAGTTTTGCTGTTTTGCTCTTGAGCTGTCTTTGCTCTGGGATTCAAGTTACTGTTGATAACAGAGCTGTGAACATCGATGGAGAAAGGAGGATTATTATCTCTGGTGCTATACACTATCCTCGCAGCACTCCTGAAGTAAGTGTAATTTCTTGCTATTATTGTCCATTTCAATACACAAATTATATTTAATATATTACTTCAACCCCATGCAGATGTGGCACTCCCTTATCAAGAAATCCAAAGACGGTGGTCTAAATGCCATCGAGACTTACGTATTTTGGAATGCACATGAGCGTGAACGCCGTCAGGTATTTTAACATCATCATTTTGTATGCTCATGAACGTTCGTTGTCTATAATTATCTTTGTTCTGTTTATTCAGTATGATTTCTCCGGAAACTTGGATCTCGTCAGATTCATCAAAACTATTAAAGCAGAAAGTCTCTACGCTATTCTTCGGATTGGTCCATATGTCTGTGCGGAATGGACTTATGGGTAATTGCAACTTACTGAAATTATTTAAAATTTTGTTTTGATTGTTTGAACTTTCTAATACTATTAGTGAGTATGATCTTTTATTAACATGAGGTTTCATGTATGGCAGAGGCTTGCCGGTGTGGTTGCATAACGAACCAAATATTCACTTGAGAACTAACGATCCTGTTTACAAGGTAAAACATATCAGAAGTGAGGAAAACTTCTTCACATTACAGAATATATATTTTTGTTCGAGGTTGAGCATCTGGTAAGGTTGCTGTCCAAGAGGTCACAAGTGTAAAATCTTGTGTACTGAGTTATTGTTGTTATTGTATATTATTATCTCATCTTATTGTTCTTTCTTCCCTTTAACATGTCACATTAAATAGCAAGAGATGGAAACTTTTACAACATTGATTGTGAAAATGATGAAGAATGAGAAACTCTTTGCCTCCCAAGGCGGTCCTATTATCCTTGCTCAGGTTTATACTCAATTCCTTTGATCTCCCTTTCATTTTAGTCAATTAATTCTCTAATTACTCATAGCTAAGGATTTATTCTTGTAGATTGAAAATGAATATGGAAATGTAGAGTGGGCTTACGGTTCAGATGGATACGACTATATCAAGTGGTGTGCTAATCTGGCTCAAGGCTACAAAATTGGTATTCCTTGGATAATGTGTCAACAAGATAATGCCCCATCACCTATGGTAACGCAATTCATCCATGCTCATCAGTATACTCCACCGAGATGTATATTATTCTAAATGATTTGTTTTGATTATACAGATTAGCACCTGCAATGGTTATTATTGTGATCAGTGGAAGAATCCCAAAAGTAATACACCGAAGATATGGACAGAGAATTGGAGTGGCTGGTTTGTCACAGTTTTTATTTTAGTTACAGTAATCAATCCAGCAATTAATCAATATACTGAAAAAAAAGAAGAAATTATTTATTAGGTTTAAGAATTGGGGTGGTCAAAATCCACATAGGACCGCAGAAGACCTTGCTTATGCTGTTGCAAGGTTTTTCCAACTCCAAGGCACTGTTCATAACTATTACATGGTTTGTTCGAGATTTTGTATGTTTGGAACCTTTTTTTTCCTTCCGAATATTAATATTGAACATTACATTTACTCTTTTCTTTCTGGTTGGTTTTTAGTACCATGGTGGTACTAACTTTGGCAGCACAGCAGGAGGTCCATACATCACGACATCTTATGATTATGATGCTCCCCTTGACGAGTATGGTACGGATATCCTATACTAACTATTTCTGATTTATTGTAAAGTTGAATTATAGTGTTAACATTCTCTTAATTTTTCTGCATTTTTAAGGAAATCTAAATCAACCCAAGTGGGGACATCTCAAGGAACTTCATTTCTTGTTAAGATCGATGGAGAAAGCCCTAACATATGGTGCAATAAGAAATATGGATTTTCCTGGGAATAGACAGGTTAAACTGTTGTTCTTTTTCTTTCTTATACTAAAAGTATTAAATACTTAAATGTATTTACGACTTTAAGAACCAGTAACATTGTATTGATATGCTCAAATGCAGATTACAATCTATTCATATGAGGGGAAAAGGAGTTGCTTTTTCGCAAATTCACACAGTACCCTTGATTATACCTTTGATTTTGAAAATAACAAATACCTTGTTCCTGCATGGTCTGTTAGCATTCTCCATGATTGCTACAAAGAGGTTTACAATACAGCAAAGGTAAACAAGTTGTCTAAATCACTCCATTTTAAAAGCTTTTACAGTCTCAGAAACACATTGCTCCTGATATTTGTAGGTTAACGCTCAAACAGCAACAATGATCAAAGTACCAAATACCGACGATGATGACGAATCATACTCTTTTCATTGGACTTGGAGACCCGAAAATGTTCTTCAACTAAACAAGAAAGATGCTCTTGGCAATAATTTGTTGCATTCAAATGAGCTTTTGGACCAAAAGGTTGCCACCAATGGCACTAATGATTATTTATGGCTTATGACCAGGTAATACATATAGAAAATCTATGCATTCTTAAGCCTGAGTTCTCCTCTCTAACACGTGATGGACAGTGTTGTATATGACGAAAAAAATCCTTTGTGGAACGCGCCAGGCAAGAGTCTTTACCTTAGTGTGCATACCAAGGGACATGTCGTTCATGCATTCGTTAATGGCAAACATG
Organism: Erythroxylum bequaertii; assembly: GCA_024520955.1. NCBI lineage: Eukaryota > Viridiplantae > Streptophyta > Magnoliopsida > Malpighiales > Erythroxylaceae > Erythroxylum > Erythroxylum bequaertii. Next base: position 57,766,110 of record JANIJF010000004.1, read on the forward strand.
TTGGTAAGTTAATTGCCTACTTTTCTTAATGAAAATTTTATGCTTACAAGAGACATTACTATTCTTTTCTGTCCAGTTTTAGTTCTTAAAACAAATTTTGTTTCTGTTTCTAACCCTTGAAGTTTATTCAATTTATTAGGATCTCGTGCTGCTGAATATAGTCATTATGAGTTCACATTTAAGAAGAAGATTAAGTTGGTACACGGCACCAACTACATTAGTTTGATTAGTGCTACCGTAGGACTTGCTGTAAGTTTTAGTTACAAATATAAGATCCTTTCTAAAGTTATATTGTTGTCTCTGTTATCAGTAATCTTAACTTTTTTGTTCTGGTTTCATGGCCAGAATTACGGTGACCACTATGATAACGCAAAATATGGAATCACAGGTCCAGTAAACTTGATTCTAAAGGACAGATTTGACACTGTGGAAGTGATCCATGATCTTTCTAAGAATCACTGGGTATACAAGACTGGATTGCATGGTGAAGATTTAGGACTAAATGAAGGTAAAACCACAGCATGGAGTGCGATGGACCGTCCCTCAAATAAACCATTCATTTGGTATAAGGTAATGATGAATGCTAATTAATATTACTTACTCTTACTTATGCTGACTAACATTAATGTCATGTTACGTTTATGTAGACCACTTTCTCAGCTCCTATAGGAGATGATCCTGTCGTTATAGACATGATTGGTTTGGGCAAAGGAGTAGCTTGGGTTAATGGCAACAACATTGGAAGATACTGGCCAAGCTACCTTGCCACTGAAGATGGTTGTGACTTTCAGTGCGACTATCGTGGAGCTTATGGATCTGGAAAATGCAAAACAAACTGTGGCAAGCCTAGTCAAAGATGGTAAGAAAATTTATATACTTTAAGATCCCTGCTTTCCTGTTGAAATTGGTAAAGCATTCTTAACTTAATGATAAATCTTTAGGTATCACGTTCCGCGATCCTTCCTTAAGGCCGATGGAAATGTGCTTGTTTTGTTTGAAGAAATGGGAGGTACCCCAGATCTTGTTCAAGTAGAAACTGTTACCATTGGTAAACTGTGTGCCCACACATATGAAGGCCACACCTTGGAACTGTCATGCCAAGGAGATAACTTTATTACAGATATTAAATTTGCAAGCTTTGGCACTCCCAAAGGAGTCTGTGGAGATTTCCATGTAAACCAAAAGTGTCATGCCCAGAATTCTTTACATGTTGTTGGAAAGGTGCTACTTCTTTTTTTCTTACCTAGATATGAATTATTTAAAGATAAAGCTGTTCATGACAGGTTGTAATTGGGTAAATTGGTGTGATTTGCAGGCTTGTATTGGCAAACAGAGGTGTTCTGTCAAAGTTGATGAAAAAACTTTTGGACCCCTACGTTGCCAAGCTGATGAATACAGGCTCGCTGTTCAAGCAACTTGTTAGTTTTTCATAGATTTATGGGATCCAACCTTTTAGTTAGTCGAGTTCAAAATCTACGGCAATCTCTTTCATAGTCTACGGCCATTTCTTTCCTCCAAATGTTAAAAACATAGACATCTCTCGTCTTTGTATTACTCAATAAAATTCTCTTTAGATCTTCAAATTCCAACTTCCTTTAATCTAATTCGTTTCTATACCAAACCAATACTATTGCTCATAAAGATGCACTAGTTACAAAATGCCAGTTCCAGTATTTGAGAACAGGATGAATTAAAGTAATAATCCCATTCTTAACACATTTGCTCATTGACCAACAAAGCAATAGATAGTGAAAACTAAACAGGGAAATGCTTCCTAATGCTCCTTTCTCTCATATTCTCCCATAATTTTGGTTGATTGTCATTGAGGTTTTATGATGGTGAACTAGTTTTTAATAAATGACCTGCGCGATCTGACATGGTTTAGATTTCTCTAAAAGGCATTTCCAGGGACGCCTTCTCGACAATGTCTTATTTGAAAGAAAGCTGCGGATTTTAAGTTTACGTTTCACTACCGACTTTTACCTTTGAACGGTAGATATAAGAAGGGAGTTTTGGCCTCTGGTATTCAATACAATTTTCCCGAAACATATTCCAAAACTACAATAAATCCTATTACAATCTTTATTAACAATAAAACTTCATTTTTTCTCTTTTCTTAATAAATTTCTGTCTTCTTTTAAGCCTATATCCCAGAGATCTATGCAATTAATCCTTCTCAGACTCCATCTATTAGTGAAATTCATATTAGGTGTTATTGTTATTGCTGCTATTGTATTAATTCTCAACTTACATATTGAAATGGAAGACAAGTAACAAAGAGAAGATAAATATTTGTTGTAATTAAAAATTGGGTGATCTTCATATGCTTACACCAAATACAGAGATGGTCCATATATATATACATAGAGAGAGAGAGATAGATGGTCCAAGTATATATCTCTTGTTTATGAATTTGTTTATAGGTTGCTATATCTTTTCAATGGTTTTGACCAAAATTATTAGACCCACGCAAGAATTTGCGGGAGCACACATAAAATAGTTGTAGATATGATCCAACGTGAAAGACAGTGACAAATTATGGTATATAACTGAAAAGTTGAAACTTTTCAATCACATTGCTTGTGGAAATGTAGGGGTTAGGAACATAAGCCTACGACTCTATAAAACTCGATTGTTGGTCTCAATATTTTGTGCGTATATGGTAAGAGCAAGGGACTTACCTTCTTTTAGGAGTCGAATGGAGCACTAGCTAAAGGCGGCGACAATGAAGGCAATGAATAGCAGAGAAGGGCGATGACTGAGGGAGACGTTTCGATGAAGTAGGGAGACGATGCATTGAAGGGGAAGACTTGGTGTTGAAAATGGAACTCCGAGTATCTAACAAGATAAAGAACTTGGGAATTTAACTGAATTGGGGACTAGAGATTCAGGCTAGAGATTTTTAACTTTTAGGGTTAATTAGTTACAAGATTCATTAGTTCAGTTAATAATACAAGTATTTAGATTAATTATATTAATTGGTTAGGTTAATTATATTTAGGTTAAATTTAAAAGGTAGGCCCATAATTAAATAACTTAATAATTTTAATAAATAATTTTTTTAGAATGTGAATCCAATAATAGTACGTGGCACTTATATGATAAAGTGAGACCTATTAAAACATTAAAAAAAATATTACTCTATGCCACGTGAATGATAAAGTTGCAGAAAGTTTGACGGTATTACCATGGTTTTGAAAACTGAATCGGACCGGTCGGTCCGATCGGTTCAACTAATAATTGATCGACTATTCGGTCCGTTTCATCTTTAAAAATTGGTTTTCAATTGAACCAGTGAGAACCAGTCAATTGATCGGTCGGACCGGTCCGGTTCGATCACTGGTTCAATAAATTTTTATTTTTTATATTTTTAATATTATTAATATTATATATAATTAAATATAATTATTGCATAATTATGACGTCACACCATTTCGACTAGTGGTTGAACCGGTCAATAAGGCCTCCAGTTCGATGACCGGTCCGAATTTTAAAACACTGGGTATTACACTCCCGTCGCTTTGTTCTATTAGTATAAGGTTTAATATAAATGTTTTTGTAAATGTTAGGGTTAGATTTGAAAGTTACGTTAAGGCTTAATTTGTTAACTAAGGTAAACTTTAAGGTAAAATTTTGCCTTTTTTGCCTATTAAAGGACAAAAAATATTGTTATGACCCTTCTTAGTGGTACATACAGGGTGTTGGATTTCGTACCGATTCGGACGGAAGGTATCGTACTAATCGAAAAACAGTACAAAACTAGTAAACGACGGTACCAGCGTTTACTGATCGATACCGGCCGGAACCAAAAATTCCAGCTGATACCGGAAGTTTTGAAAATTTCAAGGACTAACTTGCAATTTTCGAAACTTTCTTCCTACCTCAGCCATCACTCTTTTGGTCCTTTCTCCGCAGCACGTCGTCATCGACCATCCTAGCCACACTGCATCGTCCGTCGCACATTAAACGCACCACCAAGTCGCAACCCGACATCAACCCAAAGATCCGATTGTTTGGGTGTATGTTTTTTTTATTTTTTTCATTTTTCATGACATTTTGAATCTTTGATGGTGGATTGGATGGTGGATTTGGGTAAAATTTTTTACATGGATGTTGGATTTCAGCTCAAAAATGGATATTGAAGTTGAATCATGAATGGGTTTTGTGAATGTTGAACTGAAATTGGATTTGGATTTTAGAAGTGGACTGGAAATTTAGAATGCCAAATGTATTAATTTTTTGGCTTGTGATTTACGGTGATATTGAATAAGAATTATTGATAAGTGAAATTGAATTTGAGCAATTGAGCTTGAGTTGAGAATTTGAGATGTTAGAGTTCAATTGTACATGTATTTTATTTAGTGATAATTTGGTGCTTATGGGTTATGGACTTATGGTCGTGAGGTGAAGGGATTAGTCGTTAGTGTTTAAACTTTAAACTTAAATTGTTGATGTTGATTAATTGATTGTTAAAACTTAAAATTGAAAGTTGATAATCAAATTAACATTTAAACCTAAATGTAAAATTGATAACTAAATGTGAAATTAATAATTAAATGTGAAATTGTAAAATTGATAAT
>JANIJF010000004.1:57907432-57919785 GCA_024520955.1 Erythroxylum bequaertii
ATTTTACATACTCATGCAGAGTCTTCTCTCCAGCTTTTATTCCTTTTAAAAATTAACGAGTCAAACCATAATTAATGCATCTACGTACTTAACACCAATCCTTTTGCTTTTTTAGAATTCATTCAAAGACAATAAACAATTAACGTAAATTTGTAATTGTAGGCCCCAGAAAATGAAAATGTGGTTCATCGTAATCTTTAGAATCAGTCTCAAAAAACCCAATTTAATATTTTATTCCAACAACAAACGTATACTAGGCAATAACCCTATATCTGTCGCAATCTTTAACTTGAATTAAAGCAATTAATTCAAACCCAATCAACAATTCATAGAAATTGAGAAACAAGATTACAGTTGAAAAAATAAATAATCTTCTATTACCTTAAAGTAATATTAATCATTTTAGGATTAACTCTAGTGTAAATCAAAGTGTCATAATCTGCTCTGATACCACATATGAGATTTAAGCTTTAACATCCTAAGCAATATTACAAGCATAGAATTCACCCAGGAACATTTATGATAGAATTAATTCAACACTTTCAATCCTTAAAATTAGTGCTATAAAGAAAAGAGAGAAATATTAACCTTGATTCATATTCGTGTAATCTCTTCTTGTTAACAAATCCTTTCTTTACACAAAAAATTTATCCACTCTCGCCTTCTTCCCTTTCTTTGTTTTTTTCATTAGTGCAAGAACGTATGTGTTTTTATATCTGTAAATGTTTCTTAAAATTTAAGGGAGAGGGAAGGATCTCTTTATTAAGTAACCCTAATGATTCTAATTTCCTTTCCCAATAACCATTATTTTGGGCACACCTTATATTAGAATCAAATAAAGTAATATGGACCATACTTATGATTATTAAATTAATCTAACATAAGGTTCGAAAAATGCTATTTGAAAAAATATTCCCAAAACTCTTTAGCCAGAGGTAGTAAATTGGGCAGTACATGTTTTGAATTGCAATCCAATAATAGCGATAAAAAAATAAGATACCAGAAGAAGCCTCGGGTTGAGTCAAGCCTTCAACTCATTATTTTAGAGTTTTTAGTTGTATTTCTCATGTTCATATGCCTAATAATACAAGAAGTAAGCTGGATGATAAAAGCATGTAGTGTGTCTTACTTGGAGTTAGTGAGGAATCAAAGGCGTATTGACTTATTATCCAATTTCACAAAGGATTATAATTAGCAGGGATGTAGTATTTGACGAAGATTGAAAATGGGAATGGGATAATAAGTATGAAGATGTCATTTTGTGTGATCTTGAATGGGATGAAGGAAACAGTTGAAGGAATGCATCAATCTAATATATTGATGTGGCAGATTCAGAAGAAATAGATTCAAAAGAAAATCATCCTAATAACAAAGGTAGTGCAACTCGCTTGAATGAAAGGGGGAATAGAAGACCACCAATTTGGATGAAAGACTATGAAGCAACAGATAATTTTTCTGAAGATGACATAACTAATAATTTTCTCATGCTTGCAGGTGTTGATCCCATTTTTTATGAAGATGTTGTGAAAAGTGAAATATGGAGGAGAGCTATGGATACTAAAATATAAGCCATAGAAAAGAATAACACTTGTGAGTTAATTGAATTACCTGAAGGAGCCGAAAATGTTGAAGTAAAATGGATTTACAAGACTAAATTCAACGAACAAGGAGAAATAGAAAAACACAAGACAAGGCTTGTAGTAAAGGGGTATGATCAGCAATATGAGATAAATTATACAAACGTTTTCACTCCAGTGGTGCTAATTCATACAGTTCGCTTGGTTGTCGCATTCGTCGCTCAAAAAGTATGGCCTCTTTATCAATTGGAAGTGAAGTTGGCCTTCCTATATGGAGAATTAAATGAAAATGTCTTTATAGGACAACCCTGTGGTTACATACAAAAAAGGGATAAGCAAAAGGTCTACAAGTTGAAGACAGCCCTTTATGGGCTTAAGCAAGCACCACGTGCTTGGTACAGTTGCATAGAGGTTTATTTCATGAAGGAAGCATTCAAAAAATGTGATTATAAGCACATTCTCTTCATTAAGACAAGCATGGATGGTAACATATTAATTGTAAGTTTGTATGTTGATGACTTGACATGACTAATGTTTTGGTAAGATGAGATATTTCCTAGGACTTGAAGTCATGCAAAGATTAGATGGAATCTTCATTAACCAAAATAACAGAAAAGCTCTCGATGTGCTGCAAAGGTTTGGAATGGATCAAAGCAATTCAGTTCAAGATCCTATTATCCTTGGTTTTAAACTTAGGAAAGATGGAGTAAAAGTTGATAAGACTTATTTCAAAAAGATCATAGGAAGCCTCATGTACCTGACAGCCACTCTACCAGACTTGATGTTTGTAACAAGTATTATTAGCAGGTATATGGAAAATCCTATTCAGCTTCATCTGCAATTAGCGAAAAGGTTCTTAAGATATTTAAAGGTAACATTTGAGTATGGAATTTTTTATAAGAAAGGAGGAAATGTACGAGTTCATTTTCTTTGAGAGCTTACAAAGGCTGTTACAATAGAATTGGTTTATTGCAGTAATCAAGAACAGTTAGCTAATGTGACGTCAAAACCTTGCAAGTTGAATGCGTGATTTGTTAAGAGTTTGTTTTGAGAGTGATATAAACTAAATGCTTTTAGCATTCAGATTAAGGGAGGAATCGTCAGGACCCTGTCAATAAATAAGTAAATAAATCCTTGTTTTCATGGAACTCTTATCATGTTGTTTTGGCAGATCAATGGGTAATGGAAATTCTTTTAAAAAAAAGATTGGTTTAATTTACGGAGTCAGCTTTATGTGAGAATGAACGAGCATGTTCTTTGAATATTCACATAGCTAAAGTAGAAATATGGAATAAATCAGGATTAGTCCAACTAGGAAAAAGGGATTCCCAAATTACTGAATGGAATCAGATGCTTGCTTTTTGTTAGGAAAAAAGAAAAAGGAGTTGTATGCTCGTATGTTGATTGAGAGAAAAAGGCATGTTGTCTTTTATGAAATGGGAAAGTAATTTTTGGTTTCATTCAGCATTGGTTCTGTGGGTGGTTGGCTGATGGAAATGATGGAAAATGAATTATGGAGGATAAACATGTTCCACCACAATTCCTAAGCATTTATTCCAAGTTTCTATCCAAACAATCTACGAACTACTATACTAAAATTTTATTATTATATGTCACAATCTTGAGGGTAATAGTAAACATCACTGTTTCAAGGAAGAATCAAAGAAGAAAAATTACACAGTGGACAAACGAATCAACGATTTTCTCATATAAACAAGGCTAGCTTATGCCCGTTATCGTCGACCAACAACATTGGTATAAGTCTAATTGTACTCGATGAATCGTTTATCCAATCATTCTAAATGACTTGTTCTCCAGATAAGATAATTCTGGTCTATATAGGGAGAAAGAATATATGATATATTGGGTGAAAGTGAAACCACTGATTTTCCTATCAAGTATGAGAGGAGGTACATAGTTAGACAAAATAACATAATTGGGATCTGCATTTCAACGACGTCATTATGTTATTACGATAATGTTTAGGATATTACGATATTGTTTAATTATCACACTAGCTTCTTTATCATATTTCTTTAATTTTAATCTATTTATTTTAATCTAAAACGATATAGTATTAAAATTCTTAAATAATAATGCAGTATTGTTTTAGAATTATAAATAGATGAAAAAAACTAACCGAATATGATGAAAAGAATTATGGAATAACTAACCAATACTAAAAAAAAGAACGATAATTTTCAAAATATAAAGATTTAAATGGGAAAAGGTGAGATACCAAGAGAGTATAATATAATTAACCTATTGCTAAGATAATAAGAATTCACCAGCCTATCCTACAGACTTACCAGTGGCAAGTTGAGATCTTTCAAAAAGGAACAAATAAATATGACATGGAATAAAGGCTGCAAGTTAAAAGTTTTCCAATGCTAGGCGAGAGAAGATTTGTTCATCTCAATTCTCAAGCATCAGAAAGAAAAGAAAAGAAACAACCTAGGCTCTTAAGAAGCTCAGCTGCACCAGAACACCTATCCTTCATAAAGTCTATTTGGCAACCCTCTTACTATTAGTTGACGGCGACCTCAGCAGACAGGTAACTTGAATGAAGGTTGTCTTGGCTAGGTACTTTTGTCTTGGAGATCTTGAGTACCTGCACAGCTTCCTCCACCTTCGCCGCCAGAGACTCTGGTGACTCTAACAACAGAAGTAGTTCCGAATTGTCCATCTCTAGAAGCATTCCAGTAACCTTTGCGACAAGATCAGGCTGCACGTACATGTAAATCAGCACAATTAGCTTGGGTTGGTCTCTTCATCTTGATAGTTTGCATGAAAACACTAATCCATATAATCAAGACATCTAACAAATCTAGCCTACGAGTGTACACATGTAAAAGTGTTCACCGACATTATATAGCGCACAAAATATTCTATTCAACTTGGGAGAGAACCTTTCACTTCCTCCACTAGAAGCAAAAGGAACCTCCTTCCATCATGAACTACATCTGAATTAAACTTTCCTGGTGTATTCAACCACAGCGTCCTAAGGAACTCGAAATTTTTAATACCTCCAAAATTTATCAAAGTAGTTGCAAAAAACAGCCTTTTAGTATTTAGAAATAATTATTAATCTATGGCAAGTACCTTGTGCTTCTGAACAAGAGGGTAGAGACGCTCTCCAAGAATTTGTTTCTGCTCCCCAGGGGAGGCAGCAGCAAGCATGCTACTCAGCATATCTGATCCCTGTGACAAAGCTCTGACCGTATTAGAAGCAGCAGATGCGGCTCCAGATCCTTTGCTCAATTCACTTGTACGACTACCGCTTGGCACATACTTTGTCTGACCACCCCGCTGCAACCAAATTGAATAAAAAAATACAATGTACAACACAATGATTACAAATCCATATTAGTTGTTTTGCATATATATCTCATACTTGAGCAAATGTTGTATGCAAGAAAGGGTGGACGTTTTGAGTGGGCAAAACAACTACAAACATCCGGTTAATGTTATCCAATAAGGTTAAGAGTCACTGATGATTTTAGCAGAAAATGATTGCTTGATATAGAGGGCATTCATCATACTTCAAAGCAACTATATCAGCTCTATAGAAACTGTGAGGCACAACTTTAGATCATAGGAATTGTAAAGACTTACTTTATAATCTATAAATGACCACAAGACTCCAATTCAGCATTATGCAGATACAAGATCATCTCTTAAGAGCATCAAAAGGAAAAAACAAGAGCATCAAATGGTATGATCAATGAATTTGCAGCATACGAAAAAGGAAAAAACAAGACCTGGTCAATTGGATCTTTTGAAGCAGCCAGTGACAGAGAGGGCCGGGGCATGAATGGAATGGGATTAGCAACAGCCTGAGGAAGTATCTGACTGTTGAACCTTCCCCTGCTTTGCCTGTTTTGCCTATGACTATTTGGCATCTGTAACAAAATTTCGTGGAAGCTCAAATAAGCCCGATTGTAATTTGAAGTTCTAAGCACATGTGTACACATGGGACGTGAAATTGAAAAAGACAGTAATCTAATAAGACATGAGACTTTATGGCTAAGAGTAGGCTTGATTCATAAGCCAAGCTGCAAGTCCTTACAACAGGCACTGCTGGTTGAAACGTTGGTCTGGTTGGAGGCATAAAACCATTGGTCCTCCATCCTGGCCCCATACCCAGAGGCTGGTACATTAGCCCAGGTCGGGGAGGTACTTGTGATACAACTCTGGAAGGAGCTGTATAGTAAAGAGGAGGATATCCACCAGGCAAGACACTGGAAGGCGTAGCTAGCCCAGTCATTCTATGTGCATATTCTAGCTGCAACCGTGCTTGTCTGTCCTCCTTCCTTTGAGCAATAGCCACATATAATGGTTTCCGGTGAAACATGAACCCTGTGAAACGATTGGGTATCAGAGATTATCAACAACTTCAAAAAATTTGTTATTTTGATTGCTTATTATTAACTTATGTATCTGTGGCTTGTTAAGCAATCCTTATCTACGATGCATGCTTACTCAAAAAGTTTGAAAGGTTTTCTTTCATGCTTTTGAGCTTCCATTTCATCAAGTTCCGAGAAATGCACATGATGCAGTATTCTACTTGGGAGTTCACTGGATTTGTCAAAAAGTTTTAAGGCTAAATTTAGACATTAGACAATATGATTTCCTTTATTATTTGAGGCCTTTACTTTTTTTAATTTATTTTTCAAAACTTAAATATATCTGCATGCAAACAAATCTAGATGAAATTTTACTAACTAAAATTTCCAAGCCTATCATGTATGCAAACTTCTTATCTTACCATGAAAGGTGTTAACAGCTTTACTAGCCTCCTCAGGGCGGGAGAAGCAGACAAATCCAAACCCCTTGCTCATTCCTTTCTCGTCTCTCATGAGTTTTGCAGATGATATTGTGCCACATTGGCTAAAGTGTTCTCTTAGATCTTCATCAGTGACATCATCATCAATGTTTTTGACATATATATTCAAGCCCTAAAATTGAAGAATATTAAAAAAACTTAAAACAAGTGAATTCAGGATCAAATATTTTTATTAAATAAAAAAAGACTCCCATAATTCCACAAGTCAGTCTCAATAGGAATATTTTGAAAGAGATTTTTTTTTTGGAGAGCTTCTTCATTTCCAATTTATCAAATTTTCAGAAAAAGACCATATTGAGTCAGTTTCTCATCATAAAATAACCCAACATGACACATATGATAAGTAATTGATAATTCTTCCCAAAGTATGCTTTGTGTTTTTATTTAGCTATGCTGCAAGTACAGAAAAATTAAAACTCATGCTTATTCCTATATTCAGCAAAATGGCATCTTGTAGAAGACGAACTAAAATCCCTCCTATTCCACAATCACTAGTAAATTGAGAGGGGAAATCAGATGTCAAACTACCTTGTATTTCAAGATCTGCTCCTTACGTTTCTCCTCAAACTGACGGCGCAAAATCTGTTCTCGCTCTGCTTTCTTCTGTGCCCTTCCTACATAAAGAACCTTTGAACCTGTTCCACAGATACCCGACATTGAATGGTTGATAAAATGGAAATTCAGACTTTAATGCTTTTAACAGCTGTTAACTATCCTCATTTAATACCAAAAGGGATACAAATAGTACGTACGCATTTCCAATCCATTCATTGCCTCCAATGCTCGTCTAGCATCATCTGGTTTATCAAAGTTCACAAAACCAAATCCTTTTGATGTCCCATTTTCGTCTTTCGCAATCACTAAGCTAGCAATTTTCCCAAACACACCAAATTTCTCCTGCAGAAACTCTTCAGTGACATCTGGATCCAAGTTCTTAACATATAAGTTCGTATATTTCGCATCAGCATTAGACATAACACGGTCGCTCTTCTTGAGAAATTTTCCAGCATATCTACACCAAAAGTTTAAGTTACATGCTAAATAAATACGGGGAATCTCGACATAACAGTGCCAAAAAATCAAGTTGGCGGCCAATTAAATACAAAAAGCCTGACACACATGCTAAAGATTCAAGTTGACAATAATTGCATAAAGAACAAACCGTTTAAATTTGGAAAAGTAAGATTTGAAGAAGACAAATGTACACTTACATCTGCTTGTCACCAACAATGCTGCTGTTAAGTTTCTCAATTGCAGTATTTGCTGATTCCTCTGACTCAAACTGAACAAAACCATAACCTTTGCTCTTCCCATCATCAAAAGTAGCAACCTTGCAAGATATAATTTTACCAAATTGACAGAACAAATTTTGCAGGCCAACATTGTCGGTAGATTCACTCAAGTTCTGCCACAAACACGCCATGTCAATAAATATGATTATATGATATACAAAACCCAAATGTTAGTTCAAACACTATTCTATATTATAAAAGGCAAATAGGAATACCTTAACAAACACATTTCCTATCCCACTCCGTCTTGCATCAGGGTCACGGTGCGACCAAGTAACCCTTATCAATTTTCCTTTGACGGCAGTATGATTTTTTGTCTCAATTGCTAGGATGGCTATTCAACCCAGAGAGCAATATCAAAATTACAACAAGCATAAAAAAAGTATACACTGTAAGAGAAGATAAATATGAAAAGCTAAAAGAAAGCTCGGATACAATCAAGGATAGTTTAAACTAGGAAAGGTCTTTGACTATTGTTCAGCAAACAGGCAATCAAGAAGCTTCATGAAAATAACTAAAGTAATCCTACCGCTCCTCTGATGTACAATTGCATATATTCCTTAACGATTAATTACCCATCCATGCAACTCCATGGCATCCGAACACGCAAACATAAAATTTCGCATCGAAGAAAAACACAAACAAACAGTGCATGGAATAGAAAAGTAAAATAAATTGATTGTTTACTTCCGATTTATCCCGAGAAAGATATGCATCGTGCATCTGTAGTGAAAATCCATTAAAAAAAAGGATCAAATCTAACTGATGATTAACAGCTTACAAGATGATGATAAACAAACAAATCTGATAAGGCCGAATTCTAAACTCCACTTCCGTCGTTTGCATGAAGCAAATTACAACCAAGCAAACAGAAGACTAAAAACCATATTGTCAAAACCATAACAGTGTGGTTGAAAGCTGGAATCACACCTTAAAAGACATGATGAGGTTAATGCAAAGTAGGACTAATTTACCTGAATACCTTTAGGGTGACCTCTTAAAGACTACCTTATATATACTTAATCAAGTCCCAAGCAAATCAGTTTCAAAGACGCCCTTGAAATCTGTAAAGGATAGAAGCCTAACCTCACTCATCTTCATGTATGGGGTTGCACTGCTGAGGTACTTTTGTGTAATCCTTATGAAGATAACTTGCATTCCTATTCACTCGTTGTTATTTTGTTAGATATCCCAATCACACTAGATTTTATAGTATAGATAAAGGATCTAGAATAGTGAAATCACAAATAACTAAGTTTTTGGAGCATGATGTCTCTGATGAGGGTGGTTCATCTCATTTTAATGAGGGTTGTCATACTCACCCTTCAAATGATAAAAATGTGGATGTTATAATTATTTCATATCATCACTCATACAGTTATAACTAGAGGATTAAGGTCTCAATACCATACCAATATAGGGACATGAACCTATACTTGTACAAACTGAGGTTCCTATAGTACATGAACATACTAAATCAATTTAATTAAGAAGATCCACTAGAGGTGAGAAAACCTTCTATCTCATTTGATTACGTTAGATGTTATTGGACATGTATGAGGTTAAGCAGCTTTTGGGAAAACCTTCTATCTATTTAGATGAACATGAATATGATATTGGACATGTAGTTGATCCAGTTACTTTTACAAAAATTATTTCTAAACCTCATGCAAATTTGTAATGAGATATGATAAGGGACAAGATGCAATCCATAAAGCATAATAAAGAATGGGAGCTTATGGATTTACCTTATAATTGGAAAACTATTAACTGTAAATGAATTTATAAAACCAAAAAAGACTTTAAGGGTAAATTTGAGTGGTTTAAAGCTCGATTGGTTGCTATAGGGTTCTCTCAAATAGAATGGATCGACTTTAATGTTATCTTGTCTCCTATATCTTCTAAGGATGTATTTAGAGTGATTATGACAACAGTTGCATATTATGATATATAGCTACATCACATGGATGTCAAAATTGTTTTCCTGAATGGAGACCTTTGTGAAGAGTTCTATATCAAAAAACATGAAGGATTTTAGGATCAAGACAAAGCTGATATAGTTGTAACCTAAGAAAGTGTACATATGGTTTAAAACAAGCCTCCAGAAAACTATAGCTAAAGTTTGATGAGGTTGTTACCTGATTTGCCTTTGTGGAAAATAAAGTTAAAATATGCTTTTATTACAAGGTTAGAGGGAGCAAAGTTATCTTTTTAATTTTATACGTGGATGATATCTTGCTCATATCAAATGATTTAAACATACTGTATGAGGTTAAGCAGCTTTTGGTCGTAACTTTAGACATGAAGGACCTTAGTGAGGTATCTTTTGTCCTAGGGTTAGGAAAGGTCTCAACACTTGTTGATTCTCTTGCAGAGAATATATATTAAATGAGTGTTATAAATGTTTAATATTGTTGATTGTAAACCTATGCAACACTTATCTCTCATGGTGAGATATTATCTTTAGCATAATGTATAAAGAATGATATAGAGAGGCTATAAAGAATATACCATATTTTAATGTAGATGGTAGCATGATGTATGCCCATGTATGCACACCAAATATTGCATTTGTTGTTAGACCGCTAGGTATGTATCTAGCTAATTTAGGAATAGACCACTAGAATGTAGTTAAATAATTATTTGGAGATATCTGAGGGGAACTGTGGATTATATACTGAAATTTAAGAAAATTAACATTTTAGGCCTTATATTTATATAGATTCATATTTTGCTATGTGTTTAGATGAAAGGAAAGTCCACGTCAGGCTACATTTTTATGTTAGCACACGGTGCAGTATTATAGAAAAATGTTAAGTAGACATTGGTAACTTCCTTAACTATGCATGTAGAGTTTGTTGCATATTATAGGGCTGCTTCATAGGTATTTTGGCTCAGGAACTTAATTTTTGAGTTATATATGATTCATTTAGTTGCTAGACCCATTCAGTTATATTATGATAATCTTTTTGTTGTATTATTTAGTAACAACAATAAGAACATCACATGGTCTAAACATTTAAAGGCCAAATATTTGACATAAAGTAATTATATACAAAGTTGACATTAAGATTGAGCATTTGGAGAATGAATACATGCTTGTTGATCCTTTGACCAAAGGATTACGCCTAGCTAATTTTTAGAGACATTTGTACAGTATGTGTTTACTGAAGTCCTTAGATATTGTTAGTTAGGGATCAATGTATTTTCTCTTAATAAATTTATACAAATTTCATGCATTATGACATTATGTTTTTATACATATTGATGATCATCATTTTGTTTTCAGTCATACAATTTATTGTACATTGTCATAATACAGATGAAAGTCTTAAGATATGTGTTGATCTTAAGCATTTTAAAGGTCTTTGGGCATATATATATATAGATTGACCATGTAAGGCCCAACATATACCTTAAAAGTATTATAGCATGTCTAGGGATACTAAGAAGTGAACATAACAATTGAATTAAATGCATCTAAGTATATTAAGAGATATAATGGTACTTAATGTAAAAGACTTAGGTCAATGGGTAATTTGTTCATTTTGGCATGAACATACATCTGTAATTTGGCCATATCTTGGTTTATAGACCTCCAAATTGGATAATTCTAATTTTAGTTTAAAATAGAGACATATTTATAAAACTTTCATGAAGAAACCAAAATCTAATTCTGCCTCTAAGAGTTTTGAATTTTATTTTGAAGTTGAGTTCTGGTTGTTGTCCTTATTTTCGAATAGCCTGTAGTTTTTGGGGATAACTACATAAATAATTAACCAAATTTCATGACATTTATGCCATTAGAAACTTAATACATAGGGTAATGAAATAAATTGATAAGATTATAGGCTAATGTGGGAATTAAAGGAAGAAGGACCAATATGAAATTTTCCTAAAGTGAACTGATAGACCAATAAGATTAAAGCATATGTGTCCAATAGAATTGTAACACATGGTCGAACAGAATTGTAACATATGGTCCAATAGAATTGTAACACATGTTCCACTAGCATTGAAACATATGGTCCAATAGAATTGTAACACATGATCCAATAGCATTGCAACATATGGTCCAATGAGATTAGAATACATAGTCTAATAGGATTGTAACATATGGTCTAATGGGATTAAAATATGTGTCTAAGACTAGCAAATCCATGAAAAGGCATATAGAGAGGGGAGATGGATGACACTTTGACGAATTAACTTCAGATTTTCTCCTCTCCATTTCGCCTTCTTCATCCCATCATTTTTCATTTGGTATTTCAAGCAAAGCCAAAGAGGAAGGGAAGGAAAGGCAATAGAAGACCTACTTTGTCAATTTTGAGGTTTGGGACTTCACTTAGTTGATTTATGTATTTGTGTATGATTAAATGGATATAAAGATTCATTTGGATGTGTAATGGTTTCTGGGATGTTGCTTTGGTGTTACTTTGCATAAACTTGGTTGTATATGACAAGATAGTATCATGTAGTAGAATCCTATCTAGGGTTTGCTTGAGTCATAAATCAACCTACAAACCTCCAAATTCTGTGATTTAACTTGAATATGATGTTAGACCAATGGTAGTTGACAAATTAAATCCTTCTATGTTTTGATAATAATAAAATTTATAGAATTGGTTAAGAAATAAT
>JANIJF010000004.1:58188050-58202654 GCA_024520955.1 Erythroxylum bequaertii
TCTGCTTATTTCATACTTCTCTAGAACTTGTTTCAATTCTTACTCGAAGCTTGATGGACTAGAAATTTTGTTGATGTAGAGGGTATAATTCAGTACGGGCCCCGTAAGACCTGAATTACATATGTATGTAATGATTCTTTTGGCAGTGGATTTTGTGTACATGGAAGGATGAAGAATGCAAGCAGATAATGGAGAACTGTTACACGGTGCTTCCAGCTGGGGGGAAGCTGATATCTTGCGAGCCAGTGTTGCCAACGCATTCAGATGACAGTCACAGAACTCGAGCTCTCCTCGAAAACGACATTTTTATTATGACAATATATGGGGCCAAGGGTAAGAACAGAACTGACCAAGAGTTTAAGCAGATAGGTCTCTCGGCAGGTTTCTCTCAATTCAGGGCTCTATATATTGACTATTTCTTTACCGTCTTGGAGTTCCAGAAGTGACACCATATGCATGCTGAGCTTGGTTAAAAACGAGAAAAAAAAAAAAAAGAATGAATTGCCATTCATGCCCAAGTGATTGCGAAGGGAAATACTACTTGATCAGCTTCATTGGGTAGTAGTATTGGTGTAGCGTATCCATTACCAAGTAGTAGTCACAAAATAATGGTTACTGTAACTCGTCTGGTAGTGACCAGAAGAAAGAATTGCTGAACTGGATCTGATTGTTCGAAAACCGTCTTCTAGTTAAAGTACAAAAGACAAAACATTGAAGTTCTGAGCTAGTTTTTTTATTATGTTTATGGCAATCGTTCTTTGTAATCTTTCTGTGACTTGATGTGTATCAAAATTAGCACATTACTGTGGATGTTGTCTATTATTACCAAGCAATGTCAATGAGTCCAAATGAAATCTTGGTGCTTGCCATCATCAGAAAAGCTGGATAATTTATTCTGCAGATTAAGCCACTGATTTCCATCGATATAGGAAACATCAACGTAAGGTGCTGCCTCATCCTTCGTCAGTAGTTTCCCATAAGAAGCTCTGTTTGTGTAGTTTGCTCCAGCTCCAAAGCACTCATACTCCCCAAAGAATACCGTCCTGGAATGACACATTGAAAAATATAAACATGTTAAAGACACTACGTACGATAGATTTATATCAAATTTTAAATCTGTCATCAATATAAATGAATCAAAAACCTTATTCAGGGAAACTTGAATGAAGAAAAAGAGAGGAAATTATTAACATCTATAAAAGGGATAGATCACGTACTGGTCTCTAGAGGGGTCTCTCCAGTCGTTCCATCCATCTGGAGAAACAACATCAGACATGTAAGTTGTGGAGAAGATAACAGTAGCATATGCTCCCCAAGCTCGACCAAGCCACACTTTTCCACTTCCACTAATGCTACAATTCACGAAGGAAAAACCTGTTTGCTCGCTTGCTGATTGCCTTGCTTGTGCTGTAATAGATCCACTTACTCCTCCTGTTGGTGGCTTTGCTATGGAATTGATAGTACAGCCCTGCCAGAATTAGCTAATAACTTTAATATTTGTCCATCAATCTATGGGCTATTGATGAGTTCTAAAACTTACTCAATTCCTGAAAGAGTAGGGTATCATTATCTACAGAAGAAAAGTCACTTTCTTTTTGCTTCAGTAGTTACACCGTAAAAGTCCATTTTCAATACAACTGTATTCCTTTTCACGTCCTAAATAACAAACTATACTAAAGTAACATTGGTTAAAGGGCATACAAAGGAAGACTAAACTTGGCCTGCAAGCAAAAATTTCAAAACTAGAAACATTGGAAAAAAATAAAATACCTCAAAGAGTGATCTAGCATTGCCAAAAATGAAATCTATAGACCCTTGGATAAAGCATTCTTTAAAATAATGCCTTCCACGATCATCATTAAGCGTGTCTTGAGAACCATAAAATCCACATCCATAAAACGCAGCTTGATCACCTGCTATTCTAAGTGCCACAGCTTGACCTCCCGCTTGACCTGGTGATGGAGAAGGAGCCGTGTTCTTCTCAAGAACCCCACAAGAAAATCCATCAAATCAAGGAGTTACAGATAAAATTTGGTAACAACTTGAGTTATGTGTGGCGTGAGAAATGCCTTACGTCAAAGCTAATATTGTAAGCAGTGAAGTTAGGGGAAAAGATAGCAATTGAAGCGCTATAGATTGTGCCTCCAGTAGAATTTGCAGTGTCGTTCCATGCAATAGCAGTATTGAGATAACCCTGACCTTGAAGTATCAAGTTTGTTTTGTTAGCGTGCACCATCACCTTCTCTCTGCAAGATATAGTTCATTCAAGTAGGTCATGTCTCTTGTCTGATAAATTGAAGGGAAGTACGCACATGGACCAACAAGAAACACAGGAATGGAACAGACACGAGAAACTTGATGAGCACAAGAACATAACCTGTAGGTACCGGAATCAACTATAATGAGGGTAGGAGAAGAGCTGGACTCAGGGACAGCATCAACTGCGTCCTGAACGCTGCTGAAATTCCCACAACCATGCTTGTCAACAGTGAACACAAGCGACACTTTGTAACGGTAAATCAATGCAGATTTCCATTTGTTGTTGTTGCATTTGATCCTGCGTCTTCTATGATGATGGTGTCTATACAAGGATTTTGCTGCTAGGGAATACAGGACATTCTCTACGCCACTTTTCTCGACAATTCTGTTGAGAAAGGCAAGTCCAAAACTGTTACTAATATTAATGGAAGAGTTTGCTTCAGGTGAAAAAGGAACAGTATAGAGGGCGATTATGAAGGAACTTAGAGCTATGGCAAAGGCCAGCCAAAATGATGGTGCTTTGTTTCTCATGAGATTTAGGGGAATCTTAAAGAAATCTTATTCTGCGACTACGAGGGAAGTTTGAGTTTGGTTGTGTTAAATTTATGGGAAAGAGTTTGGATGATGATTGGCGTGGGAGGTAAGAAATGTATGGGTCTAAGAGATGTTAGTGGATGTGATGATGGGTTCATCAGCTTCTGCTTTAGAGCTAATGGTGCGGAAAAGAAATGAGGTAAAGAGGGGTGGAATAAATTTGAAGTAATGCAATATGCATACGCTGGCACGAGAAGAAGGCTATTACGGTCATGATATTGTGTTTTATTTTTTTTGGCAATTTATGAGCAAATAAGCCGAAAGGCTGGAACAGATCTTCTGTTTACGAATCCCTCTTCTCCTGTGCCCAAAGCCTTCTCAGCCATTTATTGCAATAAATTGGTTGGTTGAGAGGATCCCCAAAGGCTGTGGATTTAGCTGATGCTGCCATTTCAAGTGCCTTGACATGATATTGCTTCAAAAAAGGAGAAACTCTCAGTCAATCTTCTACTTGGAAATGAATTACAACTTATGCGCTCCGGCACCGCCCCAGCTTGGTTGTGAAGTCTCGTCCTTGTTTAGTTTCCTCTTTTTTCGGCTGTGTTTTAGGGCTCCAAAGTCCAAATTGGAGTCATACACCCTCATGAAAACAGGTTGGAAATAAAAAACAAGTGAACTTAAGGGTCAGTCTTGCTCAGTTACCCCCCAAGAAAACTGCAAAGGACGCCCTGACTTTTCACCCGAGGCTCTTTAAGGCCGATAATCATTTCGACTTCTGTAATACCTCCACGATTGCCCCCTTGGATGGTAATAAAGAAATTCTCCGTTCGATTACCTTCCCAAGTCCATTTTCGTACACCTGCAAATTGCAATCAAGACTTTGTTTGTCCCATCCTAAAACCCTAAAGCGATCTAAATTTTACAGATAAAAGCAAGCAACTGCAAAATTTTGATATTGATTTTTTTGTTTTCCTTCATATCTTGGTGATGGAATGCATGCAGATGAGGCTTTGACTTTAGGCTAAATATCGAAATAATATACATTTTAAAGGTAAACGATGGTTTGTTTTATCAGTAAAATTAGCAACACCTAAACGGACTTTGATGGTCAGCACATGGGCCTTGTTTTTGGTATCACTCACTCTAGATCACAGAATGCGAAGCACTCGACATATGTACTTGTTTTGTTATCTAGGCTATACACAATTTAGGAAGAAAGAAAGAATTAAAGAAATGAAATAAATATGCCAATTGAGACACTAGGCTTTCTCGCTCCCTTCCCGCCGGAAAATGGCTCTTCCATTTGTCTACGACACTATAGACTCCGTACTTTGAGTGAGGATTCGACATGCAGGAACATGTTTATGTAGCATTGAAGTTCCTTTAAAGGTCACCATCTGGCAGCAGCTTTTTCTGTATATACTAAGCTGTAGCAGAGTAAATAGACGAGTCAAAATCTGACAAGCTATAACATACATTTGTGCCCATCCGAACACACAAATTTCTGTCCTGAGCAAATATGCTCGCATATCTGTGGATGTAACTTCTACGTGTTCATGTCTAGTAGTGTGCTTACCTGATCTGAGTCAACCTTCTGAAAACCAAATTTCTCGGTCCATATAGATTCTGCCTCTTCAGCGGCTGGAAGAACAAGGCTCTGAACATTCAAAAAGGACAGCAGCTTTTCGATACAGGAAAACAACAACTGGAAGTACCCCTGTGAGGATAATTAGCTACCAAAAGTTAAAGATAAGCTATCCAAATATTCAAACAGTTGACCAAAAATCTTCAAAAACTTTATCAAGTGCAGGGACGCTTAAGTTGTTCTGAACAGAATGTCATCACTTGCGATTGAAGCTGGGCATGGAAAAAAATCCGTAATGTCCAGCTATTAAAACGATTAAGGGAGAAACAGAAAGGGCATCATAATCACCTTGCCATGATGCCCATTACTGGTTGCAACTAGAGGAAGCTCGGCGACTGCTTGCCCAAATATTCTAAGAATTCCAGCTGACACAACAAATGAGCTGCAACAACAGATGCGTAAGTTGCTATTACTCAGAAAAATTGCTCGCCATTTACACAGAAAGTTGAGGCTTACTTGATTGTTAGTACTGCACAGAACATTCCCCCATAATCTAGGCCTTTGGAATTCTTCCTGAGAAAATCAGACCTATATAGTTAGCATATTAGGCTAGAGAGCAGCAGACAAGAGTCTTGCAAACATTTAGCTTACCCATAAACCATCAATGGAATAAGGTCACGTCCAGTTGAATCAACTATGGGATCAAAACACTCCTGAAGCGTAAATAACATATCTCACTTCATCAACATTTTTCAAATGAAAGGTGAAAAAATGTTTATAATCCATTGACACTTGATAAATGAATAATATATTGTGAACAAAGAATTAAACTTACAACAGTAACAGCTAGTAGCAAAGTTGTTCAGATTACGCAACTTATGGAAATGCATCTCCACAGAATACCAGATGCATCACAATTTGCACATCCAGATTAAAATATAAACCAGCTGAAGAATCATACATGTAAAAGGTGGCATACATCAAGTGTAACTATGTAAACTGTTGCTTGAAAGCAAGGAATGTACTCACTTGGAAAATAGTTAGAGCTTGGGAAAGTAACAGTTTATTTTCACGAGAAGAGAGTTTGCCACTGAGAAGTCTCCATCTTACATCAATGTCACTAATGATTCCTAAACCTTTCTGCTCATGCTTCATTTTTATGACCTCCAAAAGAGGGTCCGGAAGTTTTTCTGCTCCTCGAACGATCAATTTCTGTAAAGCAGTATGGATCCTACTGCAATCCATGGAACAAAACCACCTCCCTTTTGGCAATTCCTGCAAACAGGTGATGAAACATCTTCATTTCAGGATCACCCAAAAAAATACTCAATAGAATGTGAAATAAGTAGACATCCACTCAAAGATCTTAGTCACATAACTATGCCAACTGCAAAGCACAAACCTTTAAGTTTGCAATTTTATGGCTCCTCAAACAGCCAACATGAAACTCCTTCTCACACTGCAGAAAAGCAAAGATTTAAAAACTAGTTCTGAGTTAATAAATCTAAGAAAAGCATGAAATAGCTCAAACATGTAAAGAACATGACTAAAAATCCAAGAAAAAAAAACTAATCCAAACATCAATTTCTCATTACAGAAGCAAGCAGTTAATATTTCGTCATTTCACAGTTTGAAATTATAAATAAATTACAGAAAATAGTCCAGAGAACTACCTGATCACACAATATTATTGTTCGTGGACCAAATCCAGATCTGCTGAAATCATAACCCCTGCAAACAGCAAAATCAAATGAACAACGTCAAAGAAAAGTTGAAGAGACCACAGAAAATCATTATTGAACCTACGTCACTACAAATATAACAAAGTTTAGGAATCACTAAAATGTTTGCAAATTCAAATAGTTTCAGATTGAAGTGTAACTCTTACCGACATAACACACATCCAGTAAACTCAGCTTCTATGTTTCTTACAATACGCATGCATCTCTTGGTTATCTGCTCTAAAGGATCAATACCAGAAATTCTTCCAGCTGCAACAGCATTTGCATTATATTCCACAAACTTTTCTCTTTGGAACATATTCTGGCAAAACTGACAATACCAGTCACCCTGTGGAATACTTGGTAGAGATGCACATCCTGTATAGGCAATAAATTGCTCACGATATCAATTCATGCAGATCAAAAATACTAATTGGAAATGAAAATTTCCTTAGAAAAAGTTCATATAGAATCAGATGTTAGGTTTTGTTTTATTGTTCTTAAGATCAAATAATAAATTTTAAATAAGAAAATTGCCATGAATTTTAAAGAAACAAAACAAGTAAAGAACATGGTCCCACCTCTAAACCAAATGTACACGCAATCTATACTTAAGAACAACACAAGGTATGTGTTATGCAAGTACAAGTTTTTCCTCTTTACTCCTTGTAATGGTAGCGAAGCTATAGATCGTTAACAATTTAGAAGTAAGCAATGTATAATTGTTGGAGAAAAAGAGTGTCAGGCCCATAACGCAGATACATAAACACCAAAAAAGAGGAAAAACTTAATTTTACAAGCGACATTTAATAACTCTTGAGCAATTATTGTATTATGATAGACAAAAGATTAGTAATGTAAATCTTGGCATGCACCTTCAAAGCAAAGGTACCATGTTTCAGCGGAATAAAAAAGTGGGGCATTGTATGAGTCTACTACCTAAATAACCATGGTCAAGAAATTGAATATCCCTTCTTCAGTTTAGACTATTACAGCACTAAAAGTTTGAAGGAAGCCCAATCTTATGTAGTTTGGAAAGGCCCAAAACTAATAAAAGAAAGAACAAGTTTTCCTAAGTTTTGTCCTTTAGAGAGTCCCCATGGTGAATGCTTCTTGACACAACATATTAACTGCCCAAAACCCATCATAGTTACAAATAGTTCCTTCTTTGTTGCCTTTATTTCATCCTGTAACTATTTATATCTGTTTCTCGAGATGGACAATTCACCGTATTCACAATTCAGGGCATAAAAAAGTTCCAATGAAGTAATCCTTAGGATAAAAGATACACCAACTACCTAGTCCATTTCCAAATATTAACTGAAACCCGACTCGTGCTCAGAAAAAAAATATTGGATAACCAAGGACTTTAACAAGATAATTTATCTTAAGAAGCATATCAATCTTCTTATGATGATAAAAAAAAAAATTACAAACCTTTGTGAAAGGCCCTTGGGCATCCATCACAAAGAATAAGGTTCCCACCATCCGCACAAACGATACACAGGTCATCATTATCCTTAGCAGAATACTTGCGGCCTTTTGAAAGAGAGATTGCCAATTCATGGAGTGACACACCATTAGAGGTATAGATATATGCATAGCTGTCAAGAAAACAAAAGGTCCATTTTATCAAGCCACATGAAAAGATATATGCATCAAAAACGTAATGTGTACAATCTTACGGTTTCTTGCGAGTAGCCCAGCCTGCATGGGCTTCGAAGGTTGAGGGGCTAACCTGTGCATTATTAATTAAGAATTTTTCAGCACCTTTGACAGGAAATTACAGAACCAAAACATTTAAGTAGAATCAGACTGTACCTCACAATTGCAGCAACAACAAAGTATTCCAAAGCCCCTTTTATAACCCAAAAGCAATTTCTGTCCACAAGAGTTCATTACTTTACACACTAAGAATGTGACATTATATAAGTATGCACAATATTTATCTTAACCACCTGCCCACGAGCATAGTATGCTACTTCAGTTCCATCAGGCAATCCACCTTCCTCAAAAACCAATTTATGCAAGCGCTGATCTCTTTAGGGAAAAAAAAAATTCATGACCAATTACTATGCATAAACAGATTTAATAACAAAGAAGCAACAAATACAAGAAAACTATCGTGAGAATAATAAGAATAACAATGATACAAATATAGGGAAAGAATCTAACTTTGTCGTTATTCTCCACTGACACTTATTTTGGGGAGAGACACTTGCTGGTAGGTTTTTCAAGGACTTTGACATTGATAAAGTTTTTGATTTCCTGAAACAAGGGCCCAAAAAAGGAAACATCGAAATTCAATAATGTGTACTAAGGAAATCGAATAATAAAATCTGAACAGATAAAAATATTAAATCTTAACAATGTTTATATGCTAATGCAACTTCAGAATAAAAGCTACAGCAAACTTGTCAAATAATGAATGAATTGTTAAATCTTAAACCATGATAAGGAAATGACAAATCAACGTGATGTTAAAAAAAACAACCTCCATGTGGTCTTCCATGGCTTAAGTTTCCTAGATGATACATGCAATGAAACACTTTTTTAGGGATTTTTTATCATACCTAATGACCTGAAGTAGTGTAGAATTATGAAATAAGGAATGTACACAAGACAGCATAACACCAACCCAAGTATCCAAAAGAGCGTTTAAAACTAATAAGTCTTGCCAAATGATTGACAGGAAAAACCACAAACATTTTCTTACTATGACAAAAAGTAAAAAAATCAGCGTCTAAGTCAGATAAAAGCAACAAAGTAGAATCTGAGATGTATATGATACTAACTCGAAAGCTGTTTTCTGTTCAGTCCTTTTTCTAGATGACATGCGCACTGGGGAATTTGTGGACTTTATTCTTATTTGTGATTTTGCTGACCTGAATGATTCAAATGAGTACGCAAATAAGGGCAAAAGTCACAAAATGACAATACAGCAACGCAATGTACGGAAATGAATGTAGGCATAAATCATGTGCTCAGGTGTTACTTGCTTTCCAAAGATAAAAGCAAAACAAGGGAAAAAATATACACTGACAAATCACAGAACCACAAGGGATACCAACTTTCTTTTGATCATAGCTGGAGTACTCTCTAGCGAGGATGTACCAATTGAAACACTGTTGGAGCAGTCCAAAGTCAAATTTGGTTCAGTTGAGCTAAAATAAGAAAAAGAATGTATGTTTTAAAAACTGATCTCACGCATACATAACTCACATGATAGTAGGAAAAACCTACCATGCTGATTCATTGAGTGACTAGGGTCATATCAGTTAAAAGGATAACAAAGGGCATACCTAGCAGTTGCACTAGTTTCAATAGTTAAGCTTCCGTGGGATTCTTTGGAGTCTGCACATGAATTGCATAGAGGCCCTACTTTGCCAACATAGATCGTAGGAAAGATACCTAGGTTGTTTCAAAGAAGAAAGAAAAGATGATAATAAAAGGTTTTGAATAAATTTCCCACAGAAATATCACAAAACAGAATATTCAACCAAATAAGCCACCTTTGCATCTTCTACAAGTGAATGTTTTTTCTTCAGGCAAGCCACAAATGGCACTTTGAATTGTAGCTTCTAAAGTATCCAAAGAAGAAGACCTGCATGCATTCAATACATCAAGCAGGCTCTTGCCATTCTCAAAACAAATGTATTGTCCTGCACGTCTGTATTGTTTGATTGCATGAATCTCAAATTGCGAAGGTGGAATGACCTATACAGTGAACGAAACAACCATCACAAAATGATGTATATGTCGAACCACATTGCAACAACAAAACATACTGCAGAAGTAAACCATACTTACTCTACGGCCCTTGCAGAGTGAACAAGAACACAGAATCCCAATGTCTTTAATCATACCCCGGAGTCCAAACGCTTGGAACTAATATTTCCGAAGGAGATAAACAGAATCGTATGAGCTGCCTTAAAAGAAAAGAATCAATTGCAGGAAAACTCAAGCAAAAAATAACAATGTACCTTTTTGCCACCCATGTATACCACCGGCACCCCCTCAAGTAAACCAGTCTCAAACAGTTCCTTGACAGTCATTGGTACATTTTCCAGCGCAATCTTTTTCGACATTTTCAACTCCAAATTCTTCTTTGGTGGAGTCAATGCACTTCCTTCTGCTATCGTCTCAACATCAACTCTCGAAACTGCTTCACCGTCGATAGCATCAAACCCATTAACCTTAACCTCAACTGCCTCACCTTTAACTTTCATGGTGGACCTAGTAAACCGTTTCAACTTCTTCCTCTTTAGAGAACTGCCCTTTTTAACCATCAACATAATAGGACCGTCTTCATCAGCCTCACCCGACTTGTCATCCTTAAACATACCCATCTCCACACTGCAATGAGCTCGATCATCACTCAGATTACCAAACACTTGGCTTTCTTCATTCACATTATCAACCCTTTGTCTCTCTTTAATTACACTTTCAATAACCCCGCAATTTTTACTTCCATTGTCCAACACTCCAGTTTCCCCGTTAACAACCCAAAGTCCTCTCGAATCATTATCTATACTCATTCCGTTATTACTTACTTCAAATTTTGACTCTTCAAAACAATCAAGTGATTTATCTCGTGCATCGACGTTGACACAGTCAAATAATTCACTAGCTCTACTCTTCCGAGAATAAACAAAGTAGCCATTTACCTTATCGAACTTGATTCTCTTACTACAACTAAGAGCCTGTTGAGTCGGTGACTGAGTCACAGTCTCCCCACACTGATCAACGGCCACAGAGTCGAGCTCCCGCTTCATGACTAAGAGCGTAAAAGATCAACTAGAACTCGAAGGATCGAAACCCTAAGCATGAAATTGGGGGCCAAAAACCACCGATTATGAGGTTTCGGCTCAGAGTGAGCGAAACAAAAAAAAGAAAAACGGCGCCAGAAAAGAGGGTAAAATGGAAATTGGAGGAATAAGAGGAATCGGAGAAGTAATTAAAGAGTTGTTGAAGAGCAGAAAACAAGAGTTTATGGATTCTGGATTTGGGGGTTTGATTTTGAATTGATTTTAAGAAAAAATAAAAAAAATTAAAAGACGGGAAGAGGAAGGCTAAAGGAGTCGTACTCGTGTCATGTTAGATGGTGAACTGACCGAGTAGATTTAGCGAGAGAGCGGGTGGAGAGAAAAATGAGATGAGGCAAGTGGCAGGATATGTAAATATGTTGAAAAGGGACACAGTGAATTTACTTTGACACCCCTTTGGTCTATTTCATATGATTGACATGTGAGAAAACTTCAAATTTCGGATTTATGTTAATAACTGCATAAAAATAGTAATACCATATAATAATAACTTCATAAAAATAGTAATACCATATATTATAAAACATTAAGTTTTAAATAACTTTAGGATTGTTAATTATTGATAATTCTTAACAACTAATTTAGTATTAAAATTGAATTTATCTCATTAAAAACAAAAAAAACTTCAAAATCATGATTTTATACACTGTTTAATTATAATAAAATATGTTGAAGGTGCTTTTTAATTCATAATATTTGTATTAAACTTTAAATTAGATTATAACACTTGTCGACATAAAAAAAAATCTCCAGCTCCCCCTTCTTCTTTTCAAGCTATTTGTTCGACGATTCTTTGTTTTTTTCTTGATCTTTAGTTTTAAACTGCTTTCTCGCCTTCTTTGGTATCTTTTCCTATTGTTCCTTTTGATCTATCCCCTGTGTCTTTCTTTTCTAACCATTACTCTTTTCTTTCTTCATTTATTTAGTTTTGTTGAGTAGTGCACTTCTTAAAATTTGTCCCATCTTTAGGATAAGCTCATTCCTCTTACCTTACCCCTCCTCCTCCTAACATCCCTGGCTCCTCCTCTAACCTATCCCTTAACTCCTTTTCATCTCCAGGTAGACAATAGTGAAGTTTCAGAGTTGGGGTAGTATTTCTAAGGGCTTATAGCCAAGATTTTTTGGAGCTTTAAAATGGAATTGTACTTTAATAGGTTTCTTCCTAAATAGAAAACATGCTTCCCAGGAAATCAACTCATGGGCTCTTCTTCATTAGAAGTCCTTAAGATTGCTAGAAGTCTTGGTTCTCGAAGAAAATTTGTTCCTCTTCAAGTTTGCTTCCCTCTTTCCAGGCTCATATGGTAATTGAAGCAGGTCCATGGCATTTCTGTAGTAACCTTTATTTGTATAGAAATGGAAACCTGGCTTTAACATGCAAAACAATAAGGTGAAGCAAGTTCCTTTATATCTTAACATTTATAGTCTTCCATTAGAGTACTACATTATCAAGGGCCTAAGCTATCTTACCAACTACCTTGGTAAGCCTTTATGTTTAGATGAAGATACTAATAATATGAAAAAAGTGGGATACACTTGGGTGGACATCTTATAGCCTCTTCTTGAACTCATTTCAATTATAAGGCTTGATGAAGATGGAGAACTTTTTTAGGACTCGATGAAAGTTTCCTATAATTGGGGACCTAACTTTAAGTAGAAGAAGAAATGGCAACCAACTGAAAGAGTACTCAGAATTAGCTTTTATAAAGAACTAATGAGCTCCTTTACAAAGGATTCAAGGGAGTTAACACTAAAGAATCTAAACTAAGAACCAACTCCCAAGTCCTAAGTAATGATGCCTAATTACCTTATAATCACATACAAACTAATGACCTTAAGAGGAAAATATTCCAAAAGAGGCTACAACTCCTAACAAGTTACTTGATGATGCAAGAAAGGCTTTCCAATTAGTCAATAGAACAAGATCAAATAGCAAAAGAAAAGGCTTTAAGTCTTCCCCTAATCTATCACCTTCCTTTGTTGGAAAGTTAGGGGCCTTAATTACCCTAATAAACAGCTTGTGCTTAGAAATTACCTATATAGTACCAAACCTTATTTTGTAGGATTAGTTGAATCCAAGTTGATAGAGGTATGTAAGATCTTTAAAGAAAGGTTAGAAGCCCATCACCAATCACCAACAACATCATAGAGGTCGAATTATAGTTATTTATGACCCCATGATTAACACCTTTTTATTTATCTTTGTAAGGGATTGTTAATGAATATTATCAATATAGAGATCACATATGTGTATGTTTACAATCATATATTCTAGAGAACTCCATTATGGGAGGAATTAAAGAGCTTAACACTAATTATCAATCTTCTGTGGATAATCTTAAGTGATTTCAATAACATGTTACACCAATATAATGCTGAAGGTAATGCTTGCCTTAAGAGCTACTCAGAGGACCTAGGGGAATATGTAAGGGATATATAGGTTACTGACCTCTCTATAGAAGGGCAATTCTACAGTTAGAGCAATAAACAAAAGGATTTTTGGTTCTAAAGGAAGAAATTAGCCAAAGCTATGATGATTGGACAATGGTTGACCTATTTCCCCAATAGCAAAGCAACTTTTACTAATCCCTTATTTTCAAATCACACTCAAATTCTAGTGCAAAACTTATTAGGTTTCAAGAAAAATTTCCATCCTCTTAGATTCAACGTATACTGATGGAAGTGGATAACTTTAAGGAAGCTCTAAGCAAACGGTTATCCTAGGATATTAGAGGATGTAAACAACTTTCACATTCACTGGTCATCCAGCCTTATGATACCTACTGGTATTATGAAAATAATTAAGAAATTATTAAGGAATTTCCTTTGGTCTAAAGACTATAATAAGCATTCCACGACTAAGGTTAAATGGAGTGATCTAACTACCCTAAAGAAGAACGAAGATGTAGAAATTAAACAGACAAATGAATATTACTTGAGGGGAACTAATATTTGGTAAATTCAACAAAATACCAATGTCTCCTATACTTTAATACAGCTTATGAAATTTAAGAACATACAAGGCAAGATATTTTAAATAAAATTGGTGATGGTTTGGTTTGATTTCTGGACAAAATTTGGTCCTCTAAGGGATGTTGGAGGATTAAACCACTTTTATTTGATTATCCCTTAATCTACCACTATTAAAGAAAACCTCAATAATAGGCCTTATAGATTTGAAGCACTCTTTAGATCAACTCTCACAAACTTCTTATCCAATGTTACCCTTTTTTTCCACTTCTTTATATATATTCATCCTCAGACCTCAACTCTCTTCTGTCCCTTAAAATAGACTAGTTTAGTTCAATCACTCAAGTCCCACATCTTCAACTATCTTCTCAATAAGAAGAAAACTACCTTTTGTTGATAGGATTACTAGGTTTTTGAACATTTTTAACAGTTGATCTCTTTGCAAGCAAGAAGGGGAATCTACAGATCTCCTCTCTTTTTTAATGCTCCTACTTCATATTTGTATGGATAGGTATATTAGAAAAAGGTCATTTCCTATCCCCTCTCACTAGCTTAATAGGATTGTGTTAAGTCAAATGACTTTACGAGATTAATAATTTTGATGATAAAACAAAAAAAAGACGAATGAAAAGCAAACGGAGAATAGCTAAGTAAAAAGCAGACGGAAGCTTAGAAAAGCAGACGGAAGCTTAGCAGAAATCAGATGAATCAA
>JANIJF010000004.1:58418179-58429412 GCA_024520955.1 Erythroxylum bequaertii
CAAATGACTTAAATACATCTTTGAACTCATATACATCCATATGTATATATCAATATACAGTAGTATCTCCAAATACAATACAACACAAAAGGGCTCCAAAAGTTCGGCGTTACAGGTAGTACAAGAAGTTTACTGAGTCTCAGCTAGCTGCGAAATCTTGACTACTATGACAGTTGAGATTAGTGTCGTCAAGCCATCCTACCCATCCCTAATAAATTAGTTGAAATCTATGAGAAAATAATCTTGTTGGAAAGTCTAGCATTCTAATTGTAAGAGTCTTTATGTAGACTTTTTGAGTGAAGACCAGCATAGTTGATGTATTTAAGTTGAAGCATCACCATGAGACCGAGACCCGTAGTCATAATTCTCATATGCATTATGCCTTTGTAGGTTTAAGCTATACCTTCCTCTTTCATCATGTCAAGCAAGTAGTTTTAGATATTCTTGCATGATCTATGCATATAGGAATTTTCTACGACTTACATACAAGGATATAGGCATGTTATTAAAGGAAATGTGAAGTTATGTTTGGTGATTATTAGAAACTAAGTTAAATAGTATCACTAGCTGTATTTCTATTGCAAATGGTTATGAACAACAAACTTATGAATAACTACTTCCAACTCACTAGTTACAATTAAAGTTTATAATAGAAAGATGGTTGACAAATATTACTACCGTTGCAAATTTGATAGAGCTATCGTAAGAGTAATATAAACACACCAAGATGAAAATGGGAAATATTAGTTCAAAGGATAGGATATGAATTTCAGGTTGAAATATGCCACCAAAGAGAAAACAAGATATAATGCGACCAAGGTTCAACCCACGATTTGGAACCACTTACTGTCTAGGTGAAGCATCACAGTCTGCAGTTGCAACCGAATCAGATGTTTTACCTCTAACTAGTACTACACTTGCAGGGGAGGCATCACCTTCTGTATCTGCTACTACACCATCCACCACCCCTATACCGACAGAGATATCAGGGGCAAAATATGTGGATGAAGGAGGTAACCTCCATCTTAGAGCTGAGGGAGCTGATAAAAGAACTTACATCGCAATTGTCAACAATCTGTAAGTGATTTTACATGAAACACCATATGTTTATAATTAAGTTATAGGTTTAAATTTAAAAAATGGTATAAAATTAAATGTTTTAATATTAGGTTGATTCCGTCTAGACCATGCTCAAGAAACATAACATCTAAATTCAAGGATAAGATTGATGTTGAGGGTTACATATAGAAGAATATCTCTCAAGCAAAAAAGGAATTTACTATAAGGAGTTTAAAGTTAAAAAAACTATTTTTTTAAATGATTTTTATACATTTATTAGATAAATAGTATTACATTATAAATACTTATCATATGTTTTTCCTTTTATTTTAGAAAGATTTTTTTTTATTCTGAATTTGTTACGGTCATTTATAAAATATGGGAGAGACGAGTATGTACATTTTATCGAGATTTTGTTGGTGTGATACATAAGACTTGTGTACGACCACCTTATATTTCTGAAAAAATATGGAATTATTGGCAGCAGTATTGGACATCACCCGAGGCAATATCCATTTCAGAGCATAATTCTACCAATAGACGTGGAGGATCGAGGGGAGAGAGTCTTCCCGTACATACTAGAAGATTTATTACTCACCATGAGCATGCAGAAAGACTTGTAAGTATTTACACTTTATATTTATATTCTGTTTTTTTACTTTTGTGTATTTCAATTTAATTTGATGTGTGATTTTTTGAATGAAAATATGTATATTATGAAGAATGATAATGTCATAAATTGTAGCTCACTTATAACATTTTATTTTGATGCAGGAAAAGTCTATGAGCCCGAGGCGTACATCCCGTCAACTCTTTTTGCACACTCACACTAAGAAGCATGACAATGTGACCTTCTTCAACATCCGATGTAGATAACTCAATGTATGCGAAATTTATGCTTTAATATTAATGCTTAATAATTGTCACTTACTAACATAAACATTGCCTTATGATAGAACCAAATACAAGAAAGTATTCAACGACAGTCTTAGCAGTCTTAAGATGTTGATGATACTCAAATTTATCTTCATGTAGTGGGTGGTAGGAACCGTCATGGAAGGATATTCAGCTTAGGTTCGTTTGTAAACACATGTTATTCGCAATCCTCCACCTCCAATACAGCAACATCTAGTAGGCGGTCGACAACCAATGAAGTCAATGAGCTTCGAAGCACAATGCAGATATTGCCAACTTAGTTACAACAGTCGATGGAGTATATAGGTCAGCTCCATAATGAGGTGGATGAGTTGAATGGTAGGTGTAGCACCTCATCGCCGCAATCAGAGCATCCGTAGTCACCAAATGAATAGCATACTTATAGTCATTTTGTGTGAATTATAAATACTTATTATACACAAAATAATTTTTTTATTATAAATTAAGATAATTTTTACTTTATATCATCAATCAACTCTCTATTTTAATAAAATTAAATGTTGAAACAAATCAAAATATTATCAACAGATAACTCATAACTATTTAAATTATGCATCAATCATAACATCATCAAATAAAATTTAATACAGAGAAATTTTAAAAAATAGTTTTTAGTAATTTGCTGTCGGTAAAATTAGTAAATTTATCGACGGAAAGACAAAGTTTGTCGGTAAAATTGATCGATTTACTGGCGGAAAACAAATAACTGCCTGCAATGAGAATATGAATTTACCGATGGAATAACTAAATCCGTTGGTAATTTTTTTCAACAGACAAATCTTTTCTGTCGGTAAATTTACTGACCGAAAATAGCACAGAATAACTGTCGGTATATTCACCGATGGTACACAAAATTTTCACCAGTAAAATTACCTACAGTCATTTCTCCGATGCCTTGTTTTGTCAATAAATTTCATTAACTTTTCGGATGATAATTTTCGTCACTAAACTCTATTTTTCTTCTAGCTTTTGTTTCTAGCGCCATCCTCTTCACTCGCATTTAATTGTATTACTATTACTCTCGCCGTTCAGTCTCCAACCTCTTCACTCGCATTTAATTGTATTACTATTACTCTCGCCGTTCAGTCTCTTGCACGTTGCATTCCACTTCTGTTATGTTCTGCGTGCATTCATGTTTCTTTACCTTGCGTTTTTGGTTCTGCGATTTACCTCCTACCAATTCCAAACCTTACAGATATACAAAGGTGTCCATCACTTTCGCATAATTTATTAGCTCCTGCTGGTGGGGTATGGGAGGCAGAGAATATGACTGACCGACCACGTAGGGCTTTCTCTATAATTTATGTATTC
Organism: Erythroxylum bequaertii; assembly: GCA_024520955.1. NCBI lineage: Eukaryota > Viridiplantae > Streptophyta > Magnoliopsida > Malpighiales > Erythroxylaceae > Erythroxylum > Erythroxylum bequaertii. The sequence continues at coordinate 58,421,486 of JANIJF010000004.1, forward strand.
TGTGGACAAAACAGGCTCGGCGCTCAGCCATCAACTTGTGTTGTATGTAAGTTTGAAACACGTTACGTCAATCAAATCTTTTTATGTTTGCGTCCATAGTACACCAAGAGATTCACAATAATCCAAATAACCTTCTATCTTTCTTTTAATGCTTTTGTTCTACTTGATCGATAATTATTCTCTCAATACCATTAAAAAAAACATAATGTCTATCACTTCATATTTGTTCAGCTTATCAAAACACAAGACCTCATTTTCTTCTACTCACGACCATTTTCCGACCCCAATTTGAAGATTTTCTTTTTTTTTAACTCAGATTGTTAAGTAACAAGTAAATCGAGTTTTGCTGATTTTAAGTTAAATGAATTAGGTATTTTTGAATTGATTTGAGCTCAAAGTAAATCAACTTAATCATTTATTATCGTAAACACACAAAAAGAACTCTTAAAAGAGCCTGCCGACACATTTATCACTGGGGTTATTTGATTATAGTCATAGTTTCTGGGAATTCACAAGCATCCATAACAAAATCTGTATATGCAAATTCTACCATCAGCATATTAACTTAAATAAATTCTGGAAATCTGAAACACTTCATATTATGATTGCAGACAAAGATATTTGAGCCTTTTGCCTACTTTTTCTTGTGCTATACTTGCACTCAAACTTGTAGCATTCCATATTTGATAGTGCTCATCAATCTAAGGCCACCTAATTCAACTCTAGATTTAATCTCCAAGAATTTGAAATTGTACTATTATGGCATTTAGTTGCCCCCTATTATTTCTTTTCTTCTAGAGGGAGAACATGTATAAGTAAAAGTTATGCTATCTCAACCACTGCTATATCTCCTTTGGATAATGTGCTATCCATTTGCAACCGGTCCAAGAATTTAGAGTGATTGAGATCATAATTATTAATGTGGAAAAATTAAGAACACTTCTTCAAATATCCTAAGAGCATTTGTAGTTGAAGTACATATGCAAAAGGGAGTCAAACTCGTTTTTGCATAAGAAAAATCTATTGTTAAGGTTGAGGAAGTTTAGCCTGTGTAGAGAGGTCAATCTTTTCCTAGCTGCCAACCACACAAAGAAGGAGATTTTAGGTAGCAAATTTTATTATGACCCTTTTGGCAACCAGTGGGTTTCATTAGTTATTAGCTGATTCTATCAATGATTAACTAACAGCGGATTATATTAGTTGATTTGACTAACGGATAACATTAACTGGTTATTAAATTTATTTGATAAAATTACTTGTTTAGTATTAGCTGTTTATATGTAAAATGATTTATAAGGACATGATTTTAAAATAATTTTTTCATAAGAATTCAAATTTTATATATTTAATTGGGATTATTGGATGACTGTAATGACTGAAATTGGTTTATTATGAACATGGGCTTAGATTACTTTCTGTTTATGCCGCGCTAACGAATGGTTTCAAAAAAAAAGAGAGATACAAATGTTTTACTGAGTGCTACCGACTGATGTAGTACGCCACCCTCGCAGGGCACGGACTCGGATATCACTAACGATATCGGGTTCGGGTCACTCGGGAGTGGGGTGTTACATAATATCATATCAAATATATGATTAATGAAAAAACTATTTTGTGCTGATAATAAATCATAGTTTCAAAAGGTGGAGCAACTGTAAACTAAGGTTCGTTTTATTGATAACTCTCAGTTTATTATTTCCTTTATTTTCTTTGTCAGTAAAATTCATATTATCACGACCCTTAGTTTATTTTTAACAATTGTCAAACTAAATTTCTCGTGGGATCAACTCCTACTTCCATATATCACATTTGTTAGTGGCTGGAATTTAGGATATAATTTAGGGTGCAAATGATAGCTTTACCAAATTACTGGAGGAATATAACATTTCCTCACTCTATTGGGATCATGTAACTACGAAAAACCCTTAAACATTTATCTGTTATTTTTTGCAATTGGCAATTCACTTAGGTTTGACTACTGAAACAATAAATTAAGATCAGGTTGTGCACATGTCCTTTGTCCTTTAAATTTAATGAAACTAGTAGTGGGAATATAAGATACATAAAGATTTTCATGTTATCTTGTCATCATAAACAAATATGCTAGGCATCTTTTAACATTTATCTTTTCCTTCATCGATTACAATATTATATTCATATCCAAGAGCATTTGTTTCATGATTTTATACAAAAAGAGATTGTTGAAATATGGTAAATTACAGAAGGATTTTATTGTTAGCTAATGGTTTATATTTAATGATTTTGATGATAACTATATAATATTTCAAAATTCAAATTTGGATTTATTTCCTTGTATAGGCAACAATATAATTCTTAAAAGGAAATAAAATTATAAGATAATTGCTTTCTTTATTGTAGGAACCTTCTTTATGAACTTGCCTAATTAGAAATGGTTCCATAAAATTCGGAAAGATCTTACTAATTCGAATAATTAGCTCCAGAAGTTTTGACAAAATTTTTATCTTAATGTCTGAATATCAAAGATTTTAGCAGAGATGATATCGAAGATTTGTTAGATAAGAAGTCAACTCATAATAGAAATGAAGCAACAACTAGTTGGAGAAAATGCCTACTTAAGGAAGAGCCACTACATTTATGAAATACACAAATTTTCGAAATATTGTAGCAACATCAATATTCTTAAAAGTTATATCAAACTCATTGCGCCTTAAAAAGTGAAAATAATTTATCGAGAGAGAGATTGTTATTCTTTGAGAGCTTATAATGAGCTTTCTTTATATTTATTTTTGACAGCTTGCAGAGGCTTGTTAAACACTTCAAGTGTGAAAAGTTAGAGAACCTTGAAAAATATGTAATTGTGAGCTTAGAGAGGCTTGTCAAATTTAATACTTGGATTCTTATAGTGAAACACTCAAGTTGGATACTTGGAGACTGGACATAGGCTTCGTTATTAGCCAAACCAGTATAAATCGACAATGTCATTCTTTCTCTCTTTCTAACTTTTACATTTCCATATTATAAGTTTGTGTTTTCAAGAGGCTGCTTCAGTTTTACAATAGGCTCCATCTATTTTGATATCGCAAAAGGTTCCTTTCTTTTTTGAAACAATTAATAGGCTCCTTTCGTTTTTGAGTGTTAACAAGCTCCTATTGATTAACAAGTTCCTTTCATTTTGAGCACTAGCAAGCTCCTATCGATTAATAGGCTCCTTTCCTTTTGATCGTTAGCAGGATCCTTTCTATTGACAGACTCCTTTCATTGTTAAACAATTATTAGGATCATTTCATTTTCAATGTTAATAAGATCTTTTCAAAAGTTGATAGGACCCTTCTATCTATAAACTTATTTTATTTAGCAGGATATTATCAATTAGAAAGTACCTTGCAAAAAAAATTTGCACAGAATTCACCCCCTTACGTATATTTGCTTTATCATTTATAACCTTTAATTAATTTATTCTTCTAAAGACGTTAATTTGTAAATTAATATGAAAAATGATGAGCTTCTTTAGCTTTTATGAAAAATAAGGAAAATATTAATTAAGGTTATAAAAGAGGAGTGACACAACCATTTCTTTGTAAGTTTATTCGATCTAATACTCAGGCCAGTATATTTGAACATAAAATTTTGAGCAAATATATTAATTGGATTTTTTTTCATAATGAGTAAAAGGGTAGGCATATGTGAACTTGGTGATCAAGACCTTCTAAAATGGAACCATACGGTTGCCTTTTTTTTTAATGGGCTAGGTCTTTATTTTCTCCACTTTGGTATGGAGCTAAATGCAAATGATTGTTTTAACAAACATACCTACCATCATTTGGGATAGTATGTCTATTGCATAAATCTTTGTATTAAGGTTTGAGCTTGAAAAATAAATATAGAAAAAGAAAAGAACTATGATTTTCTTAAATGTTTAATGTTTGTGTCCATATATAAAAATAACTAGATATTCATAAATCCTACTTTTTAGAAAAATAAAATGGTTTTTCAAGTGAAGAATGTGGCTTTCTTTCCTATGCTCATCATCATGCATGTTTAGAACAAATAAGAAGAGAGACAAGAGAAGAAAAAGACTAAATCATCCCTGTATAAAGAAAGTGATATATACATATTTATATACTCTAAGTGGGGTTATAGAAAGTTGTTCTTTTTTTTTTAGAAAAGGAACAAAGAGCTTCAAGCGATAGAAAAGGAAAAATAGTGAAATATGTGTGTGTGTGTGTGTGTGTGTGTGTAAAGAGAGAGAAGGTAGGAGATGAGAGATAAAAACAATAAGAAGTTATGATAGTTGCGATAAATAGAAGTTTTATGTTTTACAGAAAAAAAAAACATAAATCTTATGTTTTTAGTGTGATTAATAAAATCTTAAGGTGTTGATCATATTCTTGCTTCTGTTTTACATTGAAACATTTTGTTATGAACATCCTTTCGAATAACAAATATATTTTGGAAAGTTATTTTATTTTTAAAGATCATTATTAATATGTTTGCAAATACATTAAGGCAGTGCAATACTGATATCTTATCTTTAGCTAGATCTAGTTATACTGCTTGAGAGAGTATATTAGATAGGGATGAGTGCATGAAATGTAGAATCGTAGGCTATTAAAGTGGAAAATGGTACTTGATATTTTAGAGTTGATAAATATCTTGGTTATTGAGATAAAAAATAGAAAGCCTTTGCTGATTAAACATGGGTCTAATACCATGGCCTGTCCAAATATTTCCAGTTGTTTGAGTGCAAATTTAAAAAATGGGACTCTTTAGTTGGCGCTTTTTCTTCTTAAGGTGCCTTGACAAAAAATATTCATTTGTAGTAAATTTCTTGTTATTAATCTTTTAGTAAATTATTATGTTATCCTTTATTTAATTTAAGAACCTAGTAACAATCAACGTTGTGTTAGATATTATTCTACCCTTTCTCTCCTTCTAACGGGCAATTAACTTTGCTTGGAATCAAGATATACAAATTAGTTATGCTTCACTACATAATGTGATTCAAAATCCTTTTAAAATGAGGTACTTTTATGGTTTAATATATTGTAATACCTGATTGGATACTAGTCTACACATTCTTTTTGCTTACTAATGTGAGTTTGGAGAAGTTTAGCTTCTCCAAATACTCTATGAATTATCATGTTTTTACATTTAAATTTTTGCATTTTTGACTGTCATATTTTTAGCATACTTGAATGTTATATCCAATATATTTTATCAGATTTTTTGTGAACACTTTTTTAGTTAAATTAAGGGAAAATAATTCACCCTACTGAAAGATTACTTCTTTTAAGAATTACATACTTCAAACCTTACATGAGATTCTCTTTTTTTATTGGCACTCATATGTAATTACTTTTAGTAATGGAAGCTTTAAGCAATAAGGATGATTCTAATTATTGTATGAAAATAAATGAAAAGGATGAAGTATAGTATGATGCCATAGAGATGTACTTTATCTCATTAATGGTTGAAGAAGTGAAGAAGGAAAATTGAATAACTATTACCTTTTTCAAATCTGGTTGGAAGATTCTTAATTACGTCTTCAAATAAAATTCAATAAAGAGTATACTGATGTTCAGTTGAAGAACATGTATAATGCATTAAGGGCTAGATTGAAGAATTTCAAGAACTTACTCACAAAAATAGGAATTAGTTACAACTCCTTCACCGATGACGTTAATGCTATAGATAGATTTTAGGGAAATCTATTTAAGGTAAAATATGTCTTTTTATTAATATTTCATATTATATAATTTTTATTCTCATATTTCCTTTTCACCATTATAAGTGTATAAAATAGCTTCATATTTAAGAAAAAAGGATGTAAAGAACTTTCAAACTTGTGTCATATTTTTAGAAATTCTACTCAAAATGTTTACATGCATATCCATCAACTAAATCTCCATTGAATAGTATAAAAGAGGAGTATATAATTGATGTGGATGAATATTGCTAATATAACGGAAAAGGAGATCAAGTTACAAGTTCTCTTTCTAAGAAAAAGAAATCTCCTAAGAAGAAGGAAAACAAGATGCACTCTAAAAATTTAAAAGAGGTCTTAATTATAATTGGTGAACAATAGAAAGGAAAGAATGATTTATTTAAGAAAAAAATTGGCCACAACATCATCCATTATACAGAATGGATTTGGAACTTTGTCAGTTAATCACAAGACTAATATAACAATGGAATGTTTGAATTCCTTAAATAAATTAGGTGTTGACTGTGTGTAATATTGAAAAGTAGTGAAGGCTTTGCATGATTGTCTACTTTATAGAAAGATTTTTATGAAGATGACACATGTAAGGAAGCTGAAGTGGATTATGTTTCTTTCGTTATATTTAAATATTACCGCATATTGAAGTCTTATTATATTAGATGTTTTTATATTAAGAACTATTCCACGGTTTGAACATTCAAAATGTATGTTTTATATGAATATATGATATGAGCTTTTTAACTAAAAGTTTAATATAAACTTCTTAAATTTAAGTTAAATGTCATTGTGTTTTATAGTTATTTTAGCATTTATCTTTAAATTTTTTATTAATTATTTAATGATTGTATTATAGATATATGGTTTCCTTATCATATTTCAAATTAGATTCCAATGATGAAATAATGAAGATAGTTATTATTCCTCTAACTAGAGAAGAAAACGAATACTTTCATTTACAAAGGCAACCATGTAAAACTTTTGCTCTATCAAGTCATGATTAGATATTGAAACTTTTTAATAAGAATTCTACAAGGATTCATGATAACTTAAGAATGAGAAAGACAATCTTTTTTAAGCTTATATGATGAGTTGAAGAGTATAGGAGACTTAAAGCCAATAAGTTTGTGGAGGAATAAGTAGCAATTTTCTTGATGATTATATGGCATCGTGAGATTGCTAGAATCAATGCAAAATGCTTTCAATATTTAACCTGGAAAATTTTGAAATACTTTCACAAAGTCTTATATGCAAGAAATCGTCTTACAAAGAGTCATTACTCCACCATCCTTTATCAATACATCTCCTGAGATTCAACATAATTCAAAATTCTTTATATATTTTTAGGTATATTCGTATACTTAATTACTATTTTCATTATGCCCTTATAATTAATAATTATTCTAATATTGTAATTTTATTTTTTAAGATTGCATAGGAGCAATAGATAGTACACATATTAATGCACATGTTCCAACTGATAAACAAATACCATATAGGGGTAAAAGAACTTATTCATCCCAAATGTTATGTATTATTGCTCATTTGATATGTGTTTCATATATGTAATAAATGGATGGGAAGATACGACAAATGACTCTTGAGTTCTTTCAAAAATAGTAACAAATCCAGTCAACCAATTTTCTATATATCCACAAGGTATTACGTTATTTTAAATAAATATAGTAATTATGAAAATTTTATAATAGCTTTTTGTTAATATTATGTTCTTTATATATTAGTTAAGTTTTATTTGATTGATTTAAGGTATAGCAATATGTATAAATTTCTTTCATCATATTAAGGTGAAAGATATCATTTGCAGATTATAGAGGAAGGGGATGATCTCAAAGTCCACAGATATTGTTTAACTACAAGCATTCTTCATTAAAACATATTATTGAAGATGTTTGACATTCTAAAAGTAAGATTCTCATGCCGAGTTATGACATAAAAAAAATGCATCGTTATTACATGTCATATTATATATAATTATATTAAAATGCATGAACAAAATTATGAATTATTTGACAGTTGTGTTGAAAATGAAGAGCAAATTAGAAAAAATATAAATGAAACTGTAAGTTCTAAAGTATAGTATAATATTACTCTTAACACAACTTCAAAGTATGCCTCAAAAGCAAGATGAAATTATTAGACAAATGTGAAATGATTATATTAGTTCTAATTGATTCATGTTTGTTTATGTAAGTGATATTATTATTA
>JANIJF010000004.1:58429624-58440851 GCA_024520955.1 Erythroxylum bequaertii
AAGCATTATAGTATAATGAACACCTTTTATTAATTAGTATTACTTAGAATGATTTAATGTAATTTTTATATTTTATAAAATTTTATCATAAAATTGACCAATAAATTTCTTTAATTATATAAATATTAATACATTTTATTTCTAACCATAATGTGAATTAATTAATTTAAAAATATAATTTGATGTATTAAAAATTAAATTAAAATTAAATATGTTTTTATTTTTAATTTTTAATTACAAATCTCAACTAAACATGTTTTTCTTTTCAAATTTTTATTACAAATCTTAATTAAATAGTTTATATTTTAATAAAATTAAAAATAAAAAAGTAAAGTAAAATCAAGCTACATTAGTTATCAAACAACAATTATTCTACATTTAAATAAATTAAACTTGGATCAAGTTAACCTCGTCGCAAACAAGGCTTATTCTAGGCTTAGATTAGGTTAAAGACAAAGCTGTCTTCAAACTTTAAACATTTTCTTATGATTTCAACCACGACTAATGCTCACCGGTGACAAAATGACAATGATAAGTGAAGGTCACATCGGCGGTATTGTCTATGCCACCAATTGCGACCCTATGCTAGCCACCCAAAGCAGTCACCATCAACGATTCGCGCAGCCAGCCCGTCACTGCTCACATTTTAATAGTAACTCACTAATGACGACCATTCACACCCGCCATCAGCCAACAATCGGCGAATCTCTGTCTAGCACACATATGGAATTTTGGTTGGCCAGTGATAACATTTAAAAAATTAAAAACTATTAATGAAATCTACTTTGAATACTTATGTAGATTTCAATCGAATCAATTCCCCAACAAAACAAATACAATTGTCTCGTTAAGTTTTTCTTTATAAGAATTAGAATGTTCAAAGCAATCTTCTTTCTCGTTAACCAAAAAAATTGAAAATATCTTATTTTAATTAAAATTTTAAAATTAAATCATAACATTAAAGATAATAAGTAATTATCTTTCTTTTATTTGATCATTAGAGATTTATGTAGTTAAATCAACAAAAAATAAAATTACTAAAATTAAATTCAATAGATAAAAAGAATAAATATGAAAGAGAAAAATACAAAAATATATATATTCTTTCCATAAGGCTATAATACTAAAAGATTTTGATTACAAAATCATATGATCATCGTATATAATTCATAACAACTATAATTAATATTACTAAATTATTTACAATTTTTCCCATCTTTTCACATGTTAAATAGAAGCTTTCCGCTTTCCTTCAAAATTCTTTTTGTGATTTTCTCACATTTTATCATTTTTTAAAAATTACATCTTACATATTATATGTTTTAGTTCTTTATTAAGTAGAAGTAAGGCTGCGTATTATCAAATTTCTTCATACCTCACATTTCAAATACTAATATTATATATTTTAGTTGAAGGTACCTTTTGGTCATTAATATTTGCATTAAATTATATATATATTTGACAATATTTAGAAAATCATTTAAAATTACTCTTAAGTTTATGAAATTGTGAAGGTTTTATTACTTTTGTTGATTTAATTTTTTTTGAAGTTAAAGCCTAAAGGCATACATTAATCACTTAAGTTATTGATATAGATCCTTAAATAAAAAAATTCAAATTAATTAAGAGATTTAGAATTTCTAAAACCTTAAATTCTTAAAATCACAAATTTAAATTAATTGAGTTTTTTTTTAATCATAATCTTTTTCTCAGCCACAACTCTTTCTCTAAATCTCTGAAATCAGATTTGAATTAATTTTGGATCTTTCATAATTTTGTTCTCTCCCGTCGCACTCTTCTGTGAATCTCCATGTGATGATTACTCCATGTGCTAGGCTGTTTTTCAGTTCTAAATTTACAATATCACCAGCAATTTATTCTTTAAAAAACCCCCAATTGTAATGAGTCTTTCAGGTTGCGGGTTAGTATCTGGATTTCATGTTCTTATTATAAGTCAGATTGTCAAAATGCGTTTATATGGTTCTTTAGCCTGCAACTTGCAACCTTTCTCACCCTTCACTTTTATTCATAGTCACTTGTCTTCCTTCCTCATTCTTTTGTTTTATTTCTGTTTTTCAATTTGTTTCTTCTCCACCTGGAAGCTATCTTGGAAGACTAACATAAAACAATCAGTGGATTGACTGCAGTGGAAGGAGTTTGGAGAAACTTCGTGAAGCCAATCTGTTAATGGCTTGTGATGATATTACCACATACTCAAAAAGAAGCCATATGATGGCCGCATCTGCAGTCATTTGACTTAGGGAACTGAAGAGGCTCTTGAGTTCCTCCTGCTATTATTTTTCTGGCCTCGCGGAAAAAAGCTCTTTAATGTAAATGATCAAGGGCTAACTTACTACCTAATTTCTAAAATGAAGAGTGTGATAGTTTCCAGAAAGCCGTCAAGTTATGGCCCCAGTTTCCCAGCATGCAACAAAATAGATCAGTCCGTTAAGGCACTTAAAGAACATGTGGATACCGGTTCATCCACAGAAGCAACATGGACATTCAAAGACATGGAAGAAGTCAGTTCTGGGCTTGACTATTCGGTGGACGCACTTCTTCTCCTGCAGAAGTCCATACTGGAAAAGCAACGGAACCTTTTTTTGAGAAGACGTCTCAACTGATTCACCTAGTAGAAAGAACTCACAAGAAGAGAGAAAAAGAGAGGGAATAGAGAGAGAGAGTGACTTAATGAGCAGTTTCTTTCTTTTTTTGTCCAAAGACCATAAATCTAATTCAAGAATTTTTTAAAAACTTTTAAAGGCGTATAAGGTTCAGGTACTAAGATCGGATTCATTATTAGTGCTAAAGAAACAAGTTCAAATGGGGTGTCTGAAATTGCCGTTTGAACTAGCTAAGATTGCCAGACATCGTTAGCGTTGTGAGGTCTGAAAATAGTCAGGAGTGGATGATGCAGTTAACCTGAAAGCCAGGACAGCAATATACTTCAGTCTTCAATGATATTCACAGTTCTACTTCAATAGATTGAGGAAATACACTAGACTGTGTTTTACTAAGGTTTGCTTGCTTGCGTTAGCTCAATTATAATATGGCAGGAGGCAGATGTATTAGAAAATATAAAATTAGCAGCAGCCTATACATGAAAATTGGATGTCAGATATAGGTCAACTGATGATGCAATCAAATTGAAATTCTTGTTTCCTTTCCATTCTATGTCTGACGTATGGTGTTTGATGGTTGATTTCAAGTCCAGATCAACGTGGACAAGCGGCAGATTGATTATCATGCTCATAATTTGCTTCTATTCCCTGCTTAGCGTGCAGCATGTACCATTTACACTTGACAAAACATGCACTATAACGTTTTAATATTTTTAATCAGTTTCATATTAGGACTTTACATAACATCTTTTATCACCTTTGTTCCCCTCGTGTCTTTCATTTTTACCAGAGAGTGAATTAAATATATGTGGAAGAAAAATTGGAGAGTTTCTGTTGGTCCTTGGTAGGGACGAGTTGTTGGGGTCATTTTGATTTGAAGTTTCAAGCATACATTTTTCTCATGGATAAGATTTACCAAGATATATAGTACTATCATGGCAGGCAGGCACGCTCGCACGCAGGTAGCAGTTCGATGGCTAAATTTCTTGCTCATCACATCCATGTGTTATAATAGACACTAGCAAGTGTTCCTTGAAAAAAGAAAGCTCATAAACCAAGCAAATACACGTTCATAGATGACTCCAAAGCCTTGGCCAGAGGCCTATGGGCTCCATCAACATACACGTTTATTAAGTACCAGAGAGACAGGCACTAATCACACGAAATTTACATAAGAAAGGACATAAATGAAAGGAAAGCACAACGTTTCTGACTTGCCCCGGAGAATGTTTCCTCCAAGCTCAAATGACATGGAGGAAAGAGAAACTCAGAGGGAACTGGTAAATGCCAAAGGATAGAAGTTGCCCTATAAGAGAAACCGCCGCCCTTTAAGAGGGCGATTCAGATCCGACAATCTCCATTGCTTCCACAATTCCGGAGAATTGCAGAAACAGATATAACAATCTACACCAACACCAAGGAACAAGAAGTGACCACCCCCATCACTTTATTGGATGAGAATATTGCCAGGGGTGGCCTGAGAATGAGCAAAAGCATCATCCCATGTTGGGATGGTGCAGTTCTAAGAGGGTTTGTACACGAAGCTGGTAGTTGGTTGTTATAGGGTTGGTTCTTTATCAGAGTCATAAGGGCAATAAAAGGGTGAGATGACTTAAGTAGAAGTGTGTTGTCACTTTTTGGTTTAAAGGAACCAAAGAGAAAAGTAGGAAAGAGGGACATGGAGGTTGGATGTCTGGCATCTTCCCAGGATATGCCATTGCCACCTCCTTTTTATTATTTCTTGCAATTTTCCTTTCCCCTATCTTTGATTCCCATCCATTCTTCTTCGTGTTTTCGTGGCAGCAGAAGAAAGTTTTTACTCTTTAGAGAATAGTACGTTCAGTGGTGTATTAACCTATTTTATCGGGACGTATACTACTACTTTTCATTCTTTGGAAAGAAGTAAATTAATGGAATTATAGAGAAAAGAAAATCGTAAGTTAAATGTTTTTATCTGATGCTGTCGCTTGATTCTTCAGGTCTTAGTCAACATGGCCTACATGAAGATGAGATGTTGTTCAACAAAGTGGCATGTATCCACAGGAAAAAAAACAACTCGCTGATAGCAACTGTATTGATGGGAAGCGATAAGATCTTAAGTGGCCCATTCTGGTTTGGTCGTCGGCCATTAGATCTTGATGCGTCAGGATACACTGGTGTCATGTACACAACCATATACCTTCTCCAAAGGTTGCCTCTTATTCAATATAAGGTATGCCTTTTCTTTAATGTTCTTTTGATAACTTTTTCCAGTCTGAGTGAGATTTCATGTTCTTGGTGACAACAGCGGTATATTCTTTTATACCCCCAAATGGGAGAGTTTAATAATCCTTTTTGATTGCGTAACCCTTTTTGGAGAGAGTCATCGGATGCAAACATCAGCTTGTTAATAAATTTTCATTACAGATGGCAGATGAAACTGGCAAAGTTGAATCACCTAGATTGCATTAAACTTGGATAGCATCTAACATAAAATGAACAGAAAGGAACAGACGCAATGTTCCCAATATCGTATTTGAGACATTTATAAAATGCAAATGATACCGTTGTTCATTGTTTCTGATGTCCATCTTTCAAATTTCAATCATCCTAGTTTAAAAGATTCGACATGTATTTACTCTATTGGAACTTCAATTGTTAAGTATAAGTGAAGAGTTTGAAGGCATATAATTATCATTAATTTACTTGATAAAATATAAGAGATTTATGTACTGAAATAACAATTTTAAATTGGAAAATCAGAATAAAAATTCCAACTCTAGAGAAACCTGCAATATCAGTGACTGGATTCTTGTACAAGAAGCAGACAAGAGTAGGAAAATGAATGATGAAGTGGGATGCAACATATGGGCATCTAGGAAAGTGGACCAAGAATATTATTTTGATGCCAAAACATTTTTCTGCACGTGCTTTATTAAGTATTTCTCTTCCAACCGCAACAGAAGCTGCACTACAGAGTCCATTGACATGGTTCTTGGATGTGCTTACTTGAACCTGTAATTAAAGCAGTGGCAGTAGGTGAGTCTATTGACTACGAAATCGTATTCATATTTGGTAAATTTATCAGAAATGGCTTCCAAGTTTAACACCAAGACAAAAGAACGACAAACTTTTCAGTATTGGCGAATTGGAAGGATTCAAGGAATCATAAATTGGAAACGCTCATGTTTCCTTAAAATTACCTCTTTATGGTATGAGCTGCTTTAAGCTTCATTACAAGTTCCTCGCGCTGTGCTTCTACCTCAGCATATTTGAGGCTCATATGTAAATAGCGGTCCTGAATTTCTCTCAACTCTTTTTCCAGTGACGATTTAGCGCGTTCATATCTTTCTTCTGGGGTGGCTTCAATTTCACCTACTGATTTTCTTGAAGATCCTGTGTGGACTTTATGGCCCTCAAAGGTTAACCTGTATATTAAGAGAACTACAAATACTGTAACTAGAGATTGTTAGCTGTGGAAAATGGTTTAAATCTGTAGGTTTAATGTCTAGTATTCATCATCTAATCAATGAATGAGACAATCATTGAATAGACGGATTCAAGTATCTTCTATCCTGGAAACAGACTAGGCCTCTTTAAGATTAAGATGAAGCTACTGGATGTTGTTTAAACGAAGTTATGTTTCCTCTCATACTTACCTTTTAAGCTTAGCCTTGTACAGCTTATTCGATTGCATCGCCTTAGCCAGTTCATCTTGGAGGATACGAATTTTTGATGCAGGATCAACATTAACAGCATGGCTTTCATGATAATGGTCATCTGTATATCCATTGTCACACTGTTTCAGGAAAGACAAAAACAGTAAGTTCGGTGAGAAAAGATCTTTCTTCCTGCAATTAGAACCAGACAACGTTGTAAAAGAAATTTGTAGTAGATATGCCTGAATGTCAAATTTAACAAGAGAAAAGAGAAACTGATGCCATACGTCTTTCTGCTGTAGACTTTTAAATGAATCGAAACCACTTAGCTGCCTCCCGTTCTGTTTCTTTTCTTTCGTCATTTTTAGTTCCTCCTCAAGGGATTGAGCTTTTCTTTTAGATTCACTTTTCTCATCCTCGAGTTGTTTTATCTGTCGATGAAACTGTGTATTCGTTCTCATTATCTGGCTGATCTCTTCTTTGAGCTCCGTATTCTGCTCAATCAATGCCTCTTTTGCAATTATTTCAGCCTCCATCCGCAGAAGCTCTTTCTCTACACAAATCCTGCTCTCTTTAAAGCCCTCTAGTTCGGACACAGCCTGCTTCAAGGTAGCAATCATCCCAAGAAATGAATCTTTTTCCACCTTCAATTCTTCACATTCTTCAGACACTAAACGCAATGAAGTTTCAAGTTTCTCTTTCTCAAAGTTGGTGGTATTAAGCTCGTTCTTCAAAGATACTACTTCATCCTGAAGTGTTCCTATTTCCATTGACTGAACCTTCAAATTCGTAAACTTGTCCATGACTTGTTGCCTTTCATACTCTGATACTGTAAGTTTTAGTTCAAGATCATTAACTAAGGTCTTAAATTTTTCCTCGTGTGATTTGTAGCTCTCCAACAGCTTCACCATTTCATCATTTTCAGCCTTCAAAGTTTCTTGGTTTTGCTTCAAAGCATCCAGCTCATCCATCAAGCTTCGAATCTGAACCTCAGATTCCACCTGTGCGGTATTGAGATCTGATTCTAGCTTAGCTATGTTTGCACGTAAATCAGATACTTCATGCCTAGCATCAGAAGCTATTTGTTCTTTCTCATTTTTAGTTGTTGAAAGTTGAAACTTGAGTTCCCTCGCTTCTCGGCCAAGGCTCTCATTTTCTGCCAACTTCTCCAGATACTTCTGGTTCAATAAGCTATGCTTCTTGTTATGGTTTTCCAATTCCTCACAAAGGAAGTCCATTTGAGAAGTTAAGCTTTTCTCTTTGGAGGCACTGTCTTCCAAAAGTGAAGAGATCTTTTCATCTAAATTCTTAATTCTATCAGAGTACTCGACCAAATTTCTCTCCGACCCTCTCATTTTTGTCTCTAAGTGAGTACAATTTTCCTGCAACGCCATGTTTTGCCTTTTCAACTCTCCATTCGATTGTTGAAGTGAACTGCATTCCTCCCTTAGACTTCCCACTGTACTTTGCAACTTTAGCTCTGCTTTTCTCAGATATTCAAGTTCATCGTGAGCTTCTGACAATTGATCCTGCATTTCTTGAAGCTTCTCTTCGCGATCTGTCTCTTCAGTCTCCATATCATTCCTCAATCTTGCTATCTCAGCTTCAAGAGTCCCAACATGAGACAGGGACTTCTCTATTTGAAGGGAAGTCGACTGTTTCTCATCTGTCAGGAACCTCAATTGAGATTCAGAGCGAGAAATGCATGCTGACAACTCCTCATTCTCCCCCCTTAGTTTTGATAACTGATTCTCCAAATCATGTTTTCCATTCTCCAACTCTGTCGATTTCTTCTGAAGATATTTGTTGGCAGAAACATGAGAATCGAAACTGCTGCTGAGCAGCATTAAATCATTTTGCAAATCATTTAGGCATCTTGTAGCAATGTCGCTTTCTCTTGTGACAATGACGATGTTTTCTTCAAGCTGGTCCTTTTCTTTCTGAAGAACTGAAAGCTTGGATTCAACTTCTGTTTGATACCTTTGAAGGCTCCCAATCTCTTCTTCTTTCAACAACAGCCCTGCCGTAAGATTTTCTATCTGTTCCTTGCTTTCCTTCAGTTCCTTCCTCAGTTCCGTAACTTCCATTTCAAAGTTCAACTTCTCACTCCCAAATTTTTCAACTGAAAGATGATGCTCTTCCATAATCTCCCTGAGTAATTTCTTCTTCAACTTCTCTTCAAGATTATGTGTTTCAGCTTCATGACTGCGTACTTCAGACATGGAACTTTCCAAATATACACCTGCCTCCATGGAACCGGTATTGGTTGCCTCAAGTTTGGGAAGCAAATTTTCATCTGTTAGCTCCTGACATTCGCTTTCTAGTTCCAGCAGCTTGAATTTCAGAGATTCAATTTCTTTGATCAGGTCCCTATCTATTTCATTTGTTGGTCCCACTTCTACGGAATCAGGATTTATCTGCCGAGATTCGGATAACTTTGCTTTCAACTGAACTATTTCCTTCTTTTTGGCAGATAGTTTTCGCTGGTATTCTGTCTTAACAGTCAGGCTCCAGTTGTTTAGATCTCCATCGCCTTTTTTGTTCCTGTCTTTCAAGGCCTGTTCCAATGACTGCACTTTAGCTTGCAACTTCTTTTCTGACTCTTGCAGATCACAATTCTTTGACTGTAGCTGAGAAAGGTTCTCTATCTCAACTTTCTGCTTTTCAAAAATTTCTTCAAGCTCCTGAAGCACAGAAACAAGTTCAACATTTGACTCTTGACTCCTCTTCAGCTGCAGACAGAGATTAGCATTGGATTCTTTCTGAAACTTATTATCATTTTCCAGTTCATTTATCAGATGAACTACACCTTCATCTTGGAATGTTGAATCCTCCGCAGCAACTGATTTCACTGTTAATTTCTCTAACAGCAACTTCAGTTTTTCAACTTCATTTTGCAATCCGTCCCTTTCTGCAAAAGCCGCTGATAGCTCCATTTCTAGATTAGCATGAGCATTGGACTGTTCTGAGTGTTCCTTTCTCAGTAAGTCCAAATCAAGCATTAGTTTTGTTGCATTCCTTTCCCACATCTTAGCTTCTTCTTGAAGCCCTTGGATAGCATCTTCTGCAGCTTCAAGCATGTTTTGGGAAGCAGAGGAAATTCTAGAAGAAGATGCTGGATACTCTTGAGGATCATCCTGAGAAAGGTCATCTGAATGTGTTGTCCGTGAGCTAAATGATGAACGACTTGATGGAGAAGGGCTTTTCCCGTAGCGGCCTCTAGCTGCAACGTTCTGCAGGATGTGCAAGTCTTGTCTTCCACTCATGTCATGGCCATTACTACTAGTGTTACTTATACGAAAGAAATTTTCTTTTCCTGTTGAACACCGAGCTGAATCATAGCTCCGATTTGAACCTGAGCTAAAGGAACTTCTCTGCAGATATGATCAAGCATGTATCAGTGGCCTGAAAAGGAAAACTATAATATTTGGCGATATCCGTAGACCAAAGGTGGCAGTGTTTAGCAAATAGACAACACGCAGCAAAGAGGTGCATACTTTGATCGGTTTATGACATAAATTTGTCATCGAATGAAAGCAATCTAAGTACTCAATAAGCATTCTGGTATATACACTGGCATCAAATTGGCAAATTTTGGCACACAAATTATCAAGGGTAGTTTAACACCAGGTAGAACATTCAACAAATTACTGTTAACTGGTCAAGTGACATTCTGGAAGTTACTCTTCCATTTTTTCTCCTCTTAAACTAGAGATACCAAAGATCCATACTTTAACCACTATCAGACCATTGCCAGGCTTTGACTATAGCAACATTGTAACCGCAGCAAACCAAGACTAGATTATCATTTCCAAGAGAGCTAGTGGAAACAAGATGAAAATGACATGATTATATTTCAGCTCAGCTAAGATACTGTGAAAGGAAAAATGAACAAACCCTGCGGCCATCTTCGTGATTCATATTGGACATAACATCTTCGCTGGAATAGGAAGCTGCACTCTTTGTCAATGTACCATCAGACAGTTCTGATTTATCATGTGAGATTTTGTTTGTTTCCTTTTTGGAAATTGTTACCTTTGATTCGTCATCACTGAAAATAGTATGCGATAGATTATTATTACGATGAAATGAAAATTTTTTAAGGCTTGAAGTTTGCAAACTGAAATTGGTCAAAAACGAAACCTGACTTCTGTTCTTGGTGTAAGACATTCAATCTTGAACTGCAATTCAGAGACAGCGAGACCAAATGTCAGAACCGGAGCTATAATAAGATTACTGTGCTCTAAGTTGGAAATATTTTAGTAATCCAGCCAATCTGTTATCCGACGTCCTAGGAACATATCTGACTCATCACTTTCCTACAGTAGCTTCAACTTGGCGGTACAGAGAATTCAGAGATTCAAAATATTGGTATCTTTATCAGTCGAAACAACTCTCTTGCTTTACGTGATTACTTGAGAAAAGTAAGCAATCATGTCACTCAACAGAAGTGTCAAATTTTCTGATTAGTTACTTTAGCTTGTCCTGATAACTCCTTATTTCAGCCCAACTATCTGATGATGTCAACTGGTAACAGAAGGAGAAGCTCTCCACAGAACAGTTTCTTTACTTCAAATTACTGAAAATTAATACAACATTTGATGTTTTTATTTAAGGACCTTAAGCATCTTACTATACGTGCCCAAAGATATTGAAAGAGCTTAGCAGTGTTAGAGTGTCCCATATTGCCTAGATATGAAGATATTAAAAAGTTTATGAGTGATAAGGGTCAACTATCCAAACAACTAGTTCTAGTTATTTGGACAATAGTTGACCCACGCCCAATTCTTATTAGTGGGCTTTACACTCTACCTATATTAAAAATTTAACATGGTATCAGAGCAAGTTTGGCCCGAATTATTAATTTCCCGGTTGTCTGTCTGGATGTTCATTCCCAGCGGCCCGATTCAATGCCTTGGAAAAGAGAATGGAACAATGGGAAACCAAGGCAGAAAACATGAACTCATA
>JANIJF010000004.1:58575175-58594477 GCA_024520955.1 Erythroxylum bequaertii
GATTTTTGATTTTTCCTTTGATTTTTTATAATTTCCGTGACCAAACCCCCCCCCCCCTTTGATTTTTTTTATTTGTTTTGTTTAAACTAGCTAACCTTCACCGTTAAAAATTTCTCGTGGGAACGATATCTGCTTACCGCAACTACATTAATTTGTTTTAACGGGAGTGAAAATCTTTTATATTTGGTTGCAGGCGACAGCATCACCAAGCCTCTTTCAACAAGTTGGTTGCACTAAAGAACTCCCTGCCTAAGCTTAGTGAAGTCAACATGTACAGATTATGGTATCCTTCTGGTAACGCTCCTTATTAGGGAAATGCAAGCTCAATAACCTTTATTTGGAGCCTGAATGCATTGTACAACCAAGTGTTGAAACCAAATGTCTAGCATTGATCAGTGTCGTAACTAAAATGACAATCACGCCACGCTACAGTAATAATTTGGCTATGTCGATCATAGGATCAAATGGCCTTGAGCCATAGAAAGGAACAAAACAAAATGTAGCAAACTAGCCTGGACAACCATAGTCATCCGGCTAGATCACTAACTATAAATTATTTTCCTAATTTGTTCTCCTCGAGTCTCAAAGTATATATACAACCAAAAACAAAAGTTAAAGTAAACATCGTAAGTTGTACTTATGTATTTGTTTGATTGTGAGGTGAGTGGAAATTCCATTTTGTAGCTTACTTATTTTCAATGTTTTGTGCACGAGTCTAGTCCAAGACAACAGACAAACAAGATATAAGGATGGTTATTAGGGACTTAACACACTAATCTCTCTTTACAATAATAAAGGAAATATCCTATTTAGTAACACTATAAAATTATAGGAGAGGGAAACTGAGAAGAGTGTAAGAAAGAGTATATCTCAATATGGTTTCATGCCAGGAATGTCTATGATAGAAACTGTACACCTTTTTGGACAATAAATAGAATATTACAGAAAAAAGAGGGACCTACCTATAGTTTTTATGGACTCAGAGAAGACTTATGACATGTTGCTTAGGGAAGTCACGTGGAAGTGTTTAGAAGTTAAGAAAGTTCTTTTAAACTATGTAAGAGTTATTAGGATATGTATGAAGGTGTTAAGACTAGAGTAAGGACAATAAAAGGAGATATTGATCATTTTTTTATCGATATCAGGCTATATCAAGCATCATCATTGAGTCCCTTCTTATAGTTATGGATGAGCTCACCAAAAATATCCAAGGAAATGAGCCTTGGATTATGTTATTTGCTGATAACATTGCTTTAGTAGATAAAACAAAAAAGGATGCTAATATCAAGTTAGAACTTTGAAGGAATATGTCATAGTCGAAAGGCTTTAAATTGAGAAGAACTAAAACTGAGTACTTATACTATAACTTTTTGGGACATAAGGTTGTATCCATTGTGGAGATAAAGATTGGTTCGGAAGTTATACCATAAAAAGATTATTTTAAGTACCTTGGATCCATCATCTAAGTTAATGGCAAGATAGACGAAGACATGGTTCACCATATTAAATCAAGATGGCTTAAATAGAGGGATGTATAAGGAATTTTATGTGACCAGATAATACCACTTAAGTTTCTACCATTTAGCTATTAGGTCGACTACTCTATATGGAGCAAAGTGTTTGTCTATCAAATAAGTGCATAATCATAACTTAATAGTGGCAAAGATAAGAATGCTTCGTTGGATGTGTAACTTTATAAGAAGAGAAAAGGCCATTAATGTGAAGGGAAGAGACAAATTGTGGTTGGCTAACATTTATGGTAAATTAAGGTAGATAGGCTTTAAGTAGTTCGAACATTTTCAGAGAGACATCGTGATACTTCAGTGAGAAGATGCAAAAAGATTATACTTAGGAGTTATTAAAAAAGAAGAGAAAGACTTCAGAAAAATTAGGGTATGTAATTAAGTTTGATATGACTACTAAAGTTTACCAAGAACTTGGCTCCCAGTAAGAAATTATAGCGAATTAATATAGATTTATAGGTCATTTGAACTTTTTCTTTCGATTCTTGTATCTTTTATTTAACCTAAATACTTTTATCTTTAATATTTGTCCCTTTAGTCTTTTTTTACAATTGCTTTTTTGTTTTATTTATATATATGTCTTCTTTTTTGTTTATTTATTTATTGCTTATTTTTATTCTTTACCTTTTACTCTTTATTTTATTTTATTTTGAACTTTTTGATTTTATTATTATTTTTATTTTTATGCAGTTATTTGTTTATATTATTTTGGCTTTTGTTTTCTTCAAACTATTTTATAAACTTTTTTCACGTGGGCCTACCAACTAAAAACAATATCTCTTCAAATCTCGCATTTTAACGGGATTTCGATTAAGATGTTCTTGTTGTTATTTAATTCTTTAAATTGGTTAAATTAAGAAATTGGTGTAAATTCTATACCGTCAAGATCCAAAATAAATGTATAATATGTTGTTAGTTAAATAGGATCTTTTTTTTTCTTTTGTTACCAAACAAAAGATAAGAAGAATACTGAAGCTAAAGAACTACATAGACTCCTACAAAAAGAAGCCTAGTGGCATGTGATTGGTAGATAACGGATCATATACTAACCAATTATGGTCCGTGAAACCATTAACCAAGTCACCCAATCTTGACTAGTCTTCCTGTGGGAGAAAACTATGAACCTTTTATTTTTATACTTCAGTCAGTATTCAACTTGTTATTGAACCTGCATGTTCCATGACATCTTGTATTAGCAGTTTCAAGTTGAGACAAGAAGATCCATTTTCTTCTATGGCTTCTTTTGCCAATTTGCTGAACTCTTTGACTCTTTTTCTTCTCTCTTTGCTTTGATCTTCTGCACTCATTAGCTTCTTTACAGCCTTCTTAACATCTTCCCTTTTCACCACTATTCCAATCTTCTCTTCCTGTCCCCATTCCATACTAGAACTTGCTCCAACCTTCACACCAATGTTCAACACGTCAACAACTAATCTTTCGTTACAGAACTGGTCAGCAAAAAGTGGCCAAGTAATCATTTGTACGCCAGCAGATACAGCTTCCTGGATGGAGTTCCAACCACAATGTGTTATGAACCCTCCAACTGCAGAGTGAGACAACACGGCAACTTGTGGTACCCAGCCTCTAACTACGATGCCTCTCCCTTGGATCCTCTCTTCAAATCCATCTTCTGCAAGCAATTTCTCTAGTTCTTGTGAATTTCGATCACCCCTTAAAACCCAGATGAAAGGTATCTCTGAGGCTTCTAAGCCGAACCCAAGTTCCATCAACTGTAAGGGTATTAGATTACAGATGCTGCCGAGACAAACATAGATTACAGACTCTGGCTCCTGTGAATCAAGCCAGTTGAATAAAAAATCATAGACGTCAATTGAAGCCTTGTTACCGCGATGAAGCATGTCCATGTTGTCTTTGTTGGACAGTGAGACAGGACCAATGGCCCAAACTTTATCTTCTTTAATCTTTTTGTACTCTTGGTAATACACTGTCTCTAGCCCTTCAAATGAGTTGACAATGACACCATAGGTTGCCATCTCTGCTTCCATGGCCTCGTTGTTGAGCTCTTCGTCATGAAACCCTGGCAATTGATCTTTGGTCATTTCAATACCACCAGGTAAGTCAGGGACCACAAAAAGTTCTGTATCGGACGTAATGCTCTGGAGGACTTGGCAATTTGGGGGAATTTTGTACCATAACAAGCTACAGAAGGAAGAAGTTCCACTGAAAGAAACTCTGGTAATACCAAACTTGCTGGCAACACGAGCCGTGTATGGAAGACACATATCTGAGATTATGCAAGTTGGCCTTGGGCTTAGCTTTTCGAACAATTTCTCAACTTGCGCCTGCAACATTTGAGCTGCCTTGAAGAACTCTGAGGCTAGGGCCGGTGATGGCAACAAGTCAAAAGTCTCGCACCCTTTTGGCAATCCTACTTCTTCACTTGGGAACTGAACTTCAATGAACTTCATTGGAAGACCTGATTGGATGGCGCGAGCAAGAGTTGCCTCGAAACGCTTAGCATTTACTATGGTGGTAACTATGGTTATGATCACACCTTGCTGTGCCAACAATTTAGCAATATCCATCATAGGGATCATGTGGCCTTGA
Source organism: Erythroxylum bequaertii (assembly GCA_024520955.1). Classification (NCBI taxonomy): domain Eukaryota; kingdom Viridiplantae; phylum Streptophyta; class Magnoliopsida; order Malpighiales; family Erythroxylaceae; genus Erythroxylum; species Erythroxylum bequaertii. The sequence continues at coordinate 58,579,267 of JANIJF010000004.1, forward strand.
GCCATGAACGGAAACAAAACGAAATGAGGTGATGTTTCTGATTTGGTAGCCATGTTAACAGTTTCATGATCTATCCAGGACGGGACTGCCAGTCTTTATAATGTTTAAGAAAATGATTACTATTTGTTACAAGACTAAGAATTTTTTTCTGGTGAAAATTACGATGATTTATTTTTGGATTTTCCTACTGTGTGGATGCCAGAACGGAATTGTTGTACTTATTATCTTCTTGGTCCATTGCTTCATCACCACATATTCCACAAGGAACTTCATCACCACATATTCCACAAGGAACTAGCGTTACTTGATTTGGTTTTCACTTTCTAGAACTTGTCTTTTAGGACCACGACATCGGTGAACAATGTTCACCAATAATTCAATGTTGGATAGAAGGACAGAGAGAGTTGGAATGCAGATCACGCAGTTAGAAATATATGGTAAAAGAATGAGCAATTGAATATCTCAAACTCATTTGTGCTATGGTATCGACCTGGCCTTTTCAATCTGTGTATTATTACTATAGCCCTCTAAATTCTTAAGTATATATTAATGGTAGCTACTTTTTGAGTTTTCACTTCATGTAAAAGGGGAAGTTGGTAAATGAAAGTTTGTGGTGGCGATTCACTAAGAACTCCATTATCTTTTACCTTGTATTCCTAATCACTCTCCTCCTCCCCATCTCCCAAATTTTTCACTCCTCTATTTCCTCCAATTCCCACCACCTTTCACACAAATCTACTACTCTCATTAAATAAAAATTGTTTGAGTTTCCGTTAAATTTGATAGTATATAAAGAGCTTCACCATCGGGCCGTCTCCTCTTCATGAATTGCTTTAGATGTGACCAACAGATGAGGAACAGGAGAGGCTTCATGTGCCCAACAGGAGGAGGGAGGGAGACAGTGAGCCGATCTCTTCCCAGATTGTGTACTAGGTAGAATGATAACTGGGTGACAGAGTCATCTAGCACCAGTGGTCTTGTGGTAGAATGGTTCCCTGCCACGGTACAGGCCTGGTTTCGATTTCCGGCTGGTCCAGAGCTTTGAGGGCAGATGTGCCTGCTGAGCTCTGTTTTTCTTGTTGCCAAGAAATAGCATTTTCTTTCCTTTTTGAATAAATAACATATATAATCAATTTTCTCAAAAAAACATATATGATCAAATATTTTACATGAATTTCAGAATAGTTATTAGAAAACATAATATTTACACTTATGAGGTTGTTGGCCAAAATAGAACTTTGACATTCATTTAATTGGCTGCCGAACAAATAGTTATCACAACACAAAAGTCATCCTAGCTTAGTTTCGGTCATGAATCTAACACTTCATCATAGCACAAAGCAGAGCTCTTGTGAACTCCGTAAAAGTTATTAGGACGTGTACAAAGGTGTTAAGACTAGAATAAAGATAATAAGACTAGAATAAAGATAATAAAAGGAGATATTAGTCCTTTTTTTAATCAATATCTGGCTATATCAAGGATTGTCATTAAGTGTCTTCTTATAGTTATGGATGAGTTCACCAAAAATATCCAAAGAATTGAGCCTTGGATTATGTTATTTGCTGATAACATTGCTTTAGTGGATGAAACAAAAGAGGATAATAATATCAAGTTAGAACATTGAAGGAATGTGTCATAGTTGAAGGGCTTTAAATTGAGAATAACTAAAACTGAGTACTTATAATATAACTTTTTGGAATATGAGGTTGTATCTATTATGGAGATAAATCTTGGTTTGGAAGTTATACCACAAAAAGATTATTCTATGTACCTTAGATCTATCATCCAAATTAATGGCAAGATAGACGAAGACATAGTTCACCGTATTAAATCAAGATGACTTAAATAGAAGTATGTATAAGGAATTTTATGTGATCAGATAATACCACTTAAGTTTCTACAATTTAGATATTAGGTCAACCACTCTATATCGAGTAGAGTGTTAGTCTATCAAATAAGTGCATAATCACAAGTTAAGGGTGGCAAAGATGAGAATGTTTCGTTGGATATGTAACTTTATCAGAAGAGAAAAGGCCATGGATGTGAAGGGAAAAGACAAATTGTGGTTGGCTAACATTAATGGTAAATTAAGGTAGATAAGGCTTAAGTTGCTTGAATATATTAAGAAGAGACATCATGATACTTTAGTGAGAAAATGCAAGAAAATTATACTTAGGAATTGTTAGAAAAGAAGAAGAAAATTAATTAGGGGAGGTAATTAAGTTTGATATGACTACTAAAGTTTACTAAGAACTTGACTCTCAGTAGGAAATTATAGCGAACTAATACAGATAAAGGATCTTACATAGAGAAATTCTTCTTTTTTTTATAAGTCTTTTAAACTTTTCTTTTTGATTCTTGTATCTTTTATTTAATCTAAATTTTTATCTGTAGCATTTGTCCCTTTAGTCTTTTTTTACAATTGCTTTTTTTTATTTATATGTATATATGTCTTCTTTTTTATTTATTTACAACTTATTTTTATTCTTTACCTTTTACTCTTAATTTTATTTTATTTTTAATTTTATTTTGAACTTCTTAATTTTTTTTAATTTTTATGCAGTTATTTATTATTTTGGCCTTCGTTTTTTTTCAAACTATTTTATACTTTTTTTTCCTGTGAGTCTACTAACTAAAAACAGTTTCTTTATTAGTTAGGGATAAGGTTGCATACTTTTAAACTTCTTTACACCTCGCATTTTAACGAGATTTCGATTAAGATATAGTTGTTGTTATTTGATTCTTTAAATTGGTTAAAATAAGAAATTGGTGTAAGTTCTACACAATCAAGATCTAAAATAAATGTACAATATGATGTTAGTTAAATAAGATTTTTTCCCTTTTGTTACCAAGAGTACGGAAGTTAAAGAACTACATAGACTCCTGCAAAAAGAAGTCTACTGGCATGTGATTGGTAGATAACGTAGCATATACTAACCGATTATGGTCCGTGAAACCAAGTCACCCAATCAGAATTTATGTTACCAGTGAAACTAAGACCTAGTCTTCCTGTGGGAGAAAACTTTGAACCTTTTATTTTTATACTTCATTCAGTATTCACTCAACATTTTTGAACTTGCTATTGAACCTGCTTGTTCCATGACATCTTGTATTAGTAGTTTCAAGTTGAGACAAGAAGACCCATTTTCTTCTATTGCTTCTTTTGCTAATTTGTTGAACTCTTTGACTCTTTTTCTGCTCTCTTTGCTTTCATCTTCTGCACTCATTAGCTTCTTTACGGCCTTCTTAACATCTTCTTTGGAATGACCTTAGACGGCTTAAGCTACTGGTTTCTCTCCCTTGGGTGGTTTGTGGTGATTTTAACACCACTGCCTTCAGGTTAGAGGCTAAAGGCAACTGCAACTTGCTAAACTACTCCTCTGATTTGTATGAATGCATGCAGGAGGTGGAATTGATAGATCTGAAAATGGAAGGACATCTGTTTACTGTGATATTAGTGAGACTGTATTGACCTAGACTAATTAAGGAAAGAATTGATATCTCACTGAGTCCCTTGATTAATGTGGCAATATCTCTTTTCCTCTGTTTTATATCGTTCCATAACTGATATCTAGAGATCCTTCGTTCTTATAAAACCCTACATCTCGTCGTTCTGGCGGTTTTCCACTCCTTTGAATTTAATTCTGGGTTTTAGTGTTTGGATCTCGAGGTTTTGGACTCCAATTCCAGCTTTTTGGATAACGGGAGAGAGGTGAATTGGGTGAAATTGGAAGGTCTTTTTTCGTAGATCGTTTAGTTTATGGCTTCAAATCCTCCATTGGTTGTGATGGAGGATCAGACGGACGAAGATTTCTTTGATAAATTAGTGGATGATGGTTTTGGTCCCACCAATTCCAATTCCGTTGATCCTAAGTTCACCGAAGGCAGTGATTCCGATGAGGCCAAGGCCTTTGCTAATCTGAGTGTTGATGATAATGTTGTTGATGGGGGGTTTGGTGGGAAAAATGAAACTGGTTCAGTTCAAGATCGGGTAGTGCTTAGTAATACGTTGGATTTGTTGAATTCGACTCCCTGTCAGAGTTCAATTGATTCAAACAATGATGGAATTAGATCAGACGGTTTGTCAGATTTTGCAATGAGTGAAAGTAATGTTTTGTTGAAATCACGGGTGCAGGAGATTGGATGGAGTTCATTTTATGCTGATACCTCACCGGTGGGAGATCACGAACTTGGTTCCTACTCAGACTTTTTCAACGATCTAGGGGACAATTCAGGGGGTTTTGGTGGTAAAGTTAATGAGAGTGGTGCTACTAAAGAGAATAAGATTGCTGGGGCATCGGAGAATTCAACTAGTTGTGAGCAATATCAACAGGGCACTCAGATTTATGGGGGAACCATGGAGGGCAATGTGAGTGAGAAGGATACGTATGACAATCAGAAGTGGGATAGTATGTATCCGGGGTGGAAGTATGATACCAATACTGGGCAGTGGTTCCAAATAGCAAATTATGATGTGACAGTGGGTGCGCAAGGAGATTATGATTTTAGTTCCCGTAGGGAATGTGCAGCAGTTTCTGATGCAAATGCAGAAGTAAGTTATTTACAGAAGAGTTTACAGTCTGTGGTTGGAACCGTGTCTGACTGCAGTACTAATGGAAGTGTATCTTACTGGAACCAGGCTTCACAGGAGAGTAATAATAATGCATATCCAGCCCATATGGCTTTTGACCCCAATTATCCTGGTTGGTATTATGACACAATTGCTCAAGAATGGCGCACACTTGAAAGCTACACAGCATTAGTTGAATCAACGGTAGTTCAAGGTCATGATCACCATAGTCAGAATGGTTTTGCTTTCAGTGGATCATATTCTAAAGATGGTAATGATATGTATAGCAGTACCTATGCCAACTATGGACAAGCTGAAAACTATGTGCCGCAAGACTATGGTAATAATGATAGCTACGATAACCAGGGCCTGAATGTATGGCAACCAGATACCGTTGCTAAGCCCAATGCTGTTCAAGATATTGGTGAAAGAACACGAACGCTGAATTCCTATGTATAAGATGTTTCCATGAGCAACCATGTGGAACAGCATAAATCATTCAGTTCGTTAGGGACAGCTCCATCTAACGAGAAAGGTAGTCATGTTGAGGCTAATGGGTTTACTGGATCACAAGAGTTTGTACCTTGTGGTAACATCAGTCAACAGTTTAATCAGGGAAATTTGACCCAAAATGAGCTAATGAACTTTTCAACAGATTATTTTAGCAGTCAGAAGCAATTAAACCATTCCCAGCAATCTTTTCAGAGAAACCAGCAATATAAGTATTCTTCTGGCATTGGGGCATCATCTGCTGGCCGTCCACCACATGCCTTGGTTACATTTGGCTTTGGTGGAAAATTGATTGTAATGAAAAATGGTAATTCTTTTGGGAGCTCATCTTTTGGAAACCAGGTGAGGCTATTGAATGCTTCCCTCCCTGCTTTTGTAGAGATCCTTTTAACTACTAAAATATCAATTGATGAAACTTTATTTGCACCCCTTCCTGTCCGTTTATCTTCTTTATCAACTCTATTTCTCTTTGTGTTGTCTCACATCACTTAATAGTTGAGTGATGATGTTCTCGTGGAGAAAAAAGAGAGAAAGAAAAGATAATCCTGAGAACATTTTTTTGTAGTTTCCTAAACTTTGTATTTCATAATTGTTAAATCATGTTATTTTGTTTTTCTTGTTTGATCCCATCTAAAAGGAACCTGTCGGAGACTCTGTTTCTGTTCTGAATTTGATGGAGGTTGTCCCTGGAAATGGTGAAAATGCTTCAAGCATTAGAGGGGACACATACAATTATTTTCATACCCTTTGCCAACAGTCCTTTCCAGGTCCATTGGTGGGTGGGAATGTTGGAAGTAAAGAGTTGAATAAGTGGATTGATGAGAGGATAGCTAGTTTTGAATTATCTGAGATGGATCATAGAAAAGGTGAAGCATTGCGGTTGCTTCTCTCTTTGCTTAAAATAGCATGTCAGCATTATGGAAAACTTCGATATCCTTTTGGCACTGATGCTTCTATGAAGGTAATTCACGTACTTCTTCTGTCCTATCTGGACAAAATCCTTCATTATATCTGTAGTTTTCTGGAGCTTCCATGTATTGCTGTAGATATCTATTTATGGAAGCCAAATTTTATGCAGGAACAGACCGTTGCATTCTATTGTTTTAATTTCGAATCACCTTAAAAACAAATGATTTTCAGGTGACCTTTCCTAAATTAATTTAATAGGTCGGCTGTAGACTAGCTTACTGCTGAGCTTTTCTTCAGGATGAGGAATTTGAGAATTACTGCCTGGATATTCCTAAGGTTAGGGCTAGGCACTCGATAATGACTAATCCTTCCCAACAAAGGCACCATGATGTATTGTGTTTTTTATTCCTTTTGTCTTAGAGCCATCTTCTATTTTGAATGTTCATTATGCCACTCTGTTTCCTGTCTGAATGATATGAATTATAAGAGAGAGACTAGGCTAGAACAGAGTAAAAGGACCGATTATAAGGCAGAAGGCCTTTAAACTAGAAAGAGTGGAGATCAACACGCTTATGTACACCTGAGCTACCTAAAACATCTCTTGCACATCCCATGCTGTTTCTTGTAATCATCTTTTGTTGATAAAGATTGTAAAGAGTGTGGTGATGATGATAGTGGTGGTAATGCTTGTAAATTAATTTACCTTTTCAAAATTTTCACTCTTTTGGGATTTTTTTTAAATATTTCTTTCTTTTGATTTGATTATATGCACTTAGAGATCCCATATCCTCTGTTACATGTATAATTTCTATATATGTTCCATTTGGGATCTTTTTAGTTTTTTCTTCTATTTGATTACACTCTTAGGAATCCCTAATCCTCAGGTACATATATAATTTTCTGTAATTGGGTTCTGGTCCAAGCCATGCAGTACTTCTTTGAAGGGTGATCTATGGAGACTAATGACTTGAAATTTGGTATTTTATCTTTTTGTATCTTGATAGGAGAGTGACACTCCAGAATCAGCAATTGCGAAACTTTTTGCATATGCTAAGAGGAATAACAGTCAATTCCACGAGTATGGTGTTCCTAACCACTGCGTGCAAAATTTGCCATCTGAAGGACAAATTTGGGTATCCCATCAATTACAGAAAGGCTTCTTTTATTTTGGGATTTCTTTATTGTCTAAACGATTCTGTTGTTTTCCTTAGGCAACTGCTTCTGAAGTCCAAAATCTTCTAGTATCTGGTAGAAAAAAAGAGGCTCTGCAATGTGCACAAGAAGGTCAGCTTTGGGGACCTGCCCTTGTTCTTGCCTCACAGCTTGGTGATCAGGTCTTCTATCTGTTATACCCGGTCACCTGATTTCTTTAGTTAGTTTATGTTTGAAGAAGACAGAGATTCTCTCTCCTCAGCACTCTGCAAAACAATATTGGGGCTACAATGATTACCATTTGTAAATTGCAGTTCTATGTTGATACGGTCAGGCAAATGGCACTTCACCACTTGGTAGCAGGATCACCTTTGAGGACACTATGCTTGCTAATTGCAGGGCAACCGGCAGATGTATTTGCTGCCGACACCATTGCTGGCAATGTTATTCCGGGTGTCTTAAATATGACGCCACAGCCTGTACAGGTGATATATTCATGTGTGAAGGGTCCTCCTGCCATCCTATGTTACGGTATTAGTTAGAGTCATTCTATGTTATCAATCCTTCCTCCTTGAAGGAATGACCTGTAGCAACCAATAATTTCTTAGATTAATTGCAGTTAACTGAGAGAGTTTACAACTGTAGAACATTGTTGATGGCTATACTCCGTTTGCCTTGCTGGTTTTGTAGCTAGAAATCTGTAGTTTCTCCAATTTCTGTTACTAGGATCTTGTGAATGCATATGTGATATACTGTTGTCAGATTCCAATATCTCCATCTACTTTCACAATTCTTTACTGAATTTCCTGGAAAAATTGCTACATTCTTCTCTTCAAATTGTTAGAACAATGTATTCAGTTATGCGCCGGTATGATTATCTGTGTTGACCTGTGAACTACAGGTGGGAGCAAATAGCATGCTTGATGATTGGGAAGAGAATTTGGCTGTGATAACTGCTAACAGAACTAAGGATGATGAGCTTGTTATTATTCATCTTGGGGATTGCCTATGGAAAGATAGAAGTGAGGTATATTGATTGTGAATGTCCTGAACTTACCTGCTCTTTTTATAAGCCTATATTTGAAAATTTTACGGGGGTAACCACTCAGATAATTGCCGCACACATTTGCTACTTAGTTGCTGAAGCCAACTTTGCGTCATATTCAGACAGTGCAAGATTATGCCTTGTTGGAGCAGATCACTTGAAGCATCCTAGGACATATACTAGTCCAGAGGCTATTCAGGTGCTCTTAAGTATTATTTTTTTTCTTTTTAAATGTTTAAAATATTAGTTTTTTGTATGCCGTATTGGTATCTTTTGTGTGCTTGCTTGCAGTTCATGGTTTAAGTGCTTCTGGAATTTATTCATAGTTCTGGTTATAAAAGAAACATCAAGAAGGAAAACAAGTGTAGATCACCTTGTTCAAGTGTTTTTTGAGGAAATCCTAATGTTCCTTTTGCTAATATGTGGACAGAGAACTGAACTTTATGAATACTCGAAGGTACTTGGTAATTCCCAGTTTATCTTGCTTCCCTTTCAGCCTTATAAGCTCATATATGCTTATATGCTAGCTGAAGTGGGCAAAGTTTCAGATTCATTGAAGTAAGTAGTGAATAATCTCGATGTTTAATGATCTATCTAACTGTTATATCAGAGTTTTGAGCTTTGCAATTATTTTCAGGTATTGTCAAGCAGTATTAAAATCTCTGAAAACTGGTCGAACTGCTGAAGTAGAGACATGGAAACAACTACTATTGTCTCTTGAAGAGAGGATTAGAACTCATCAGCAGGCATCTCTCTCTATCTGTGTGTGTGTGTGTGTGTGTTTGGGTTTACTTTGGATGATCTGCTGATCACAAATACACTTCTTTTTAGGGTGGCTATGCTACCAATTTGGCTCCCGCAAAGTTGGTAGGTAAATTACTCAACTTTTTTGATAGCACTGCACATCGTGTAGTTGGGGGTCTTCCACCACCTGCACCATCAGGTTCACATGCAACTGTGCATGGCAATGAGCATTATGAGGTTGCAATGGCTTCTAGAGTAACAGCTAGTCAATCAACGATGGCAATGTCATCGTTAGTGCCTTCTGCATCAAAGGAACCTATAACTGAATGGGCCACTGATGGCAATAGAATGTTTGTCCAAAATAGAAGTGTTTCTGAGCCAGACTTCAGTAGAAGTCCACGACAGGTGTGAAATTTATTTATACAGTTAAATTGTCCTTTCATTTTTATTTTTGATTCACCTCCGTCTTGTTTACAAAATTGCTGAGACCTATCTGATTTTGAGTAGAATCAGGTTGATTCATCAAAGGATGGGATATCATCCAGTGCACAAGGTAATGCATCAGGTTCAGCTGTGGGATCTCGTTTTGCCAGATTTGGCTTTGGTACCCAGCTTCTTCAGAAGACTGTTGGGCTAGTCTTAGGACCTCGCAGTGATTGTCAGGTTTACCTTTTGTCTGTGATTTTGTTTTAATTTATACTTTCATCACAAACCTACTTGTTTACATCTTTTACTTTTATGTTCGCTTTTTTTGTTAAAGGCTAAATTGGGAGAGAAGAACAGGTTCTATTATGATGAAAAACTTAAGAGATGGGCGGAGGAAGGTGCTGAACCCCCAGCAGAAGAGGCAGCTTTGCCACCTCCCCCTATGACTGGAGCTTTCCTGAATGGAACATCTGACTACAACTTGAAATCTGCATTGAAGCATGATTCATCCCCCCCTGATCAGGGTCCTACGTTTCAGAGTCCCTCGCCATCAGAACGTATTTCAGGGACCACACCAATTCCAACCACCTCAAATCAGACTCCAACTCCATCCACAACAAATCAATTTTCGGCTCGTGGGCGGATGGGTGTACGAGCAAGGTAGTCTGCAAGCCTTTGTATTTCTTATTTTTGTTCTTTATTACTTCATAAGTAAATGATCAGCTTGATATCTTGGACATTAAGAGATTTATGGATGTTCAGGTATGTTGACACCTATAACAAAGGTGGAGGAACCTCTACAAACTTGTTCAAGTCACCTTTGGTACCATCTGTTAAACCTGTTGCTGCAAATCAGAAATTTTTTGTTCCAGCGCCTGTGCTTTCGGCGGAAAATTCAGTGGACAATTTAACAGAAGATGTGCAGAGAGAAGCTGCAAGCAAAGAAAATCCTTCAACATCTGGTTTGGTAGACTCTTATGCATCTTCGGCATCTATATCATCAATGACCATGCAGAGGCTCCCAAGCATGGATAACATCACAAGAAAGGAAGAGAGGGCACAAAGCGATGGCGCTGTGTCATATTATTCACGGCGAACAGCATCATGGGGTGGAAGTTTGAATGATTCATCTAGCCTTCCTAGGATGGCAGAAACCAAGTCTTTAGGAGAGTCATTGGGCATGTCTCCATCATCTTTTGTGTCCAATGGCCCTCCAATGACACATATGCCCATTAATCGCGGCGATTGTGGAGATGATCTTCATGAGGTGGAACTCTAGGAAGAGTAACGAAGATGTAAATAGTAAGTTTTGTTCAGTTGTGGGCACAACGAAGTTTTGAACGGGCAGTGTCTTGCAGACTATAGTCAATCGAGAATGCGACTGGATCTGATTACACGAGTAAGCAGATTATGCTTTTTGGGGAATTTCCTCGAGTTGTACTTCCTTCTCCGTCCGTCATGTATATGGAAATGTGGATGGCATGTATCTTTTCCCGTGGCATTTATTCAAATGCTGGAGGATATGCCACCTTCATATGTTTGAGAAGGGCTAGTATTTTATTTTATTTTATTTGTGAAAAACTTTCGAAGAAAAGATTGCCTGCATTAGCCCTGCCCCGTTGTACAGTTAGATCATATGTTCATTTGTTAGAAACAGGAAATGCCCATTGGGATACATAGAAATCTCCTTAAAGATCCTTCCAACCAGAGGGATCTGTACTCAATTTGCAGAAACAAATAAAACGTTACTTCCAATTGTATTCCTGGCAACTGAGTTATTTACATTTTAAAATTTAAGCAAAATTCCGAACATTTTATTAGTTCAATAGTGACATGACATTTGTCATAATTTTTTTTAATATTCCAAAACTTCATCCAAACTTTTTCATTTTGTTAACACCAATGTTTTGAATTATAATAATATAAATTTAAAATAACAACTATAAGTAGTGAATCAATATGGATTAAGCCAAGTCGGATTCAAATCCAATATTTACACTAGGTCACTATGCTCTCTCTGAGCTAAGCAAACAAGAAAATAATTTTATGACCCTTTACCTTTTTCCTTCTTAATGTCGAAAGTTAAAAGTTTTTGTTTAATTATTGTACATATATAAAATTAAGAATAATGTAAAGTAATTAAAATTTTATAATTTACATCATACAATAAAGAATAATTATATCAAAATATCATATAGTAACAATAATAAAGGTCTGAAACTTTATAAGTATTACAACATGAGTTCGTGTTTCACAACCAAGTACTAATGGAACTTGAAATAAAAATATTTATAGTTAAAAATTTTATATTTATACTACATGTACATAATTTAACATATGCATAAGGCACAAATGAAATTAAAAAACAAGAAGAAATGAAAGATCTAGAACTTCATTTAATTGAACATCTGCTCAATTTGTATTGATGCCAATTTTCATTTGATACAAAATTATCACCATTGAGAAGAGTCTCGTCATTATTATCATTCAAATTCATTGCACTAAATGATATATCAATACTTTTTCATTTAAGATTATTTTCCAAGTCACTCTTATTTATTAAAGTTAGTTTATCAAAAACTCAATCTACTAAAAGATCGATATGGTCAAGGCAAATTGGATATATAGAACTATTTGTTCTATTAAGAGTCATAGGAAATAAATAAAATTAACTTATTAAGAAATTACAAAAAATTATATTCAACTTAAAAATGAATAATAACATATCTTTCCCAAAGCTTTAAATTGTATAAAAAAAATTAAGTGTTCAATCTTTTGTGTTCCATTTTATTCCTTTTCTTAGAATTGATGAATTTAAATGTGCTCCAATTCTATGCATACCCTGTTGCACTCATACATTGACTCAAAATTTGAATTACAAACCTTACAATTTTGGAATACCACTTCCAAATTGATTTCATCACGCAAATATAAGATGTATACAAAGAAAACTTAATTTTCATATTGGTTTTGATTGCTTCCTTCTCCCTCTCAATGACATCATAAAAGTAACCTATTGTTCCCTTCTCATCACTATCAGCTAGACGAATTACTCTTACTAAAGGCTCATAAACTTGAATAAAAAATTGATATTAGGACCAAAATTTATGATCTTTAAGTCTAATTATAAAAACATCCATTTTGGTATTAAACATAACATATTGACATGTAACTCACTTATCACTTATAAACATATGTCTCAGCTCCTTCATTAGAAAAAAGCATTGAAGTGCTAAGAAACTAGTTGTAAATATTGTAATAGCAGGGAACGATACAAATTCCTTCCATTTTTGAAATCTTTTCTTATTAAATTCAGGACCCATAAACGATTATAGATGAACTTGACCCTTTTTCTTACTTTTTACATAATTTCATCAATGATAAGAAAGTATCTAGTGTCTTTTATACTTTCCAATATCAGTTCAAAACAATGTGCAACACAAAGAGTTCAACAAAAAGAATTATACTTGTTTTATAAACTTTTTTCAGGTGCTTTATAAGCATAATCATTGTCAATAATGAATTGTACATTGTTTTCAGGCCCAACTTCATTTACAACTTTATCAAATATCTAAAATAAAGTATCAGCATTTCTAACAAGACTAGATGTTCAATATACTTCATAAATATTATCCTCTTAGTAGAATAAACAAAAAATGATAATATGCTCATATCTTTTATTTGGGCAATTATCACCCATGATTGAACACTCATAAGTTATCCCAAGTCATTATTCTTTCATTCAAATAAATTTTTATTTCATAAATAGAGTTGCTCAGAAGATTACCTCCGTAGTCATTAATGATACACTTACCTTATATCCTAGACTATAAGAGGCAATAACATCTACTATAAGCTGGTAATAGTAAGATTGAGCACATTAAATGATACATCTACATTACATCACTATCTAGCCATTGCCATGTCCATATTACAATTGCTTCTATAGATTGTAAGGCACTATAAATTGAAAGTTGAGCTCTAGAAGGTGTTCGTGGTGCAAAACGGTTAGACACATGTCTTCTTTTCTTTCTCACATCATATGCAACAACCCCTTCTTGTTGAGTAGGAATACTACCTTCAATGTCTCCAGTATCATTTTGACCACAGTTAAAAAGAACTTCCACACCAATCTCATAGTTTAGACTTTATCCTTCGTTTCTTTAACGTTGATACTCTTTAAGCAAAATTTTCATTTTTCATTTCACGTTATTTCCTATTTTCTTATAAGGCTCCACATCACCTTTCAAATGCATGTTATAATATAAATGAATGGTATAATTCTTCATTCCAAGAACCAATATAACATAAGCTCAAACTTAATCATCGAATCTTCTGAAACGGATGAATTTTCAGGAGTATTTGAATTTCCTTCTATTTATCTATAAAAATAAAGGAAGAAATATGTCAAAATTAAATTAATAACTTCATTATCAACTACTATGAAAAAATGTGTATTGTTCAACTCAAAACAAACACAAACATATATCTTAGATTTTAAAAGCTTACACACAACTTGAAATTTAAAAATATACATATATCTTATAATCAATATCAATATTTATATAAGTCTAATACTGATTTAACTTATGCCATCCACATATTTATATAAGTCTTAAATAAATGTGTGATAAAATGACTTAAAATAGTAAAAGTGGAAAAAGTTAATTGATCGGTGTTTGAGAGTTGCAGATGCTTCCTTTTTGATATGCTAGGATTTATTTTTCCATTTTAATCCTCAAAATTTCATATTTACGAAATATGCCCTTGATTGTTACTTTTCGTACCGGTAAGTACCATAATCAGTACAATAAAAACAACTTTTTGTACTACTTTTCAATTGGCACGATAGGTACCGAAATGGTACGAAATTCATATAATATGGTTGGTTTTGAAAACTGATAATTAATTTGTTAAAATTAGGAAAGTTGTAGTTTACAAAATTATTTATTCTTTTTCTTAACCATAAGAATGACACTCTTTGTAAATTATTACTTTCTTGTTTATCGTAAGAAAAGATTTGTGCCAATATAAAATAGTGATTTTCTTTACTATCATCTTAATAACTTAAACACATTTACTATCATCTCAGTTTAGGCCTAAAATTTAAAACGGGGCAATTACATTTTGACGTTTTTAACTCATTTAACACATAAAGAAGTTTTTCAATAATTCTCTTTTTTATATATATTAGATGGAAAATTACAAATTGATATTATCAATTTATTATTTATATCTTTTTTTTCTCATTATCTTTCTCTTGTTCACTTTCTTTTTTATTTTTATATTTGTCTCTTAATTCTTTATAATTTTTTAAAATTTTCTTTTTCATTCTCTCTTTGTTTCTCTCTTTCCTTCCTATTTCTTAAATTATGTAATTTTAAAAAATTATTCTTCATATTTTCTCTCTCTCTCTCTTAAATTTTCTCCATGTCTCTGGTGAAAGCTGTCGCTTGCAATTAAATATGAAAAGAAACCAACTTCTTGCAACACAAATTAATGTAGTAGTGGAAAGTAGGGATCGTTCCCACGAAGAATTAAGACGTTAGTAGTTACACAATAAAAGGGGAGGGGTTTTTAATTGTGAATAAAACATAATTTAATTGGAATATGAAATTGAAAAATAACTAATAACAAAACAATGAGAATTTAACAATCAATAGAAACAAATTTTAGTTTCCGATCTCCTTCGTTATTGAATTTGCGTTGATCATCGACACTAAAAATAACCAATTTATTAGCTCAGCATTCGTCGTGGTAAATTTCTTTACCTATTCTCTCTTATGTTTAGTTAATCAAAACATGTATTTGAATTAACCCTTATTAATTAATAACCTGGATACGATCTCAGATT
>JANIJF010000004.1:58833000-58844659 GCA_024520955.1 Erythroxylum bequaertii
TAATCATTAGACCTAAGTCCGGCATTCAACTTTCGTTGAGAATTCACTTAGCATATTACAATCAGAATTATCAAACAAATTAGAACACTTCTAATACAGTCCTAAATATATACTCCTCGGACTTTAAGTCCAGAATTCAGAAACAATCGCAACAGTTCAATAATTGAAAGTTTAACAAATCAAATTAAAATCTTCAAATTCATATCAAATCAAAACACTCCCAATACATGCCCAACTATTAAACTCCTCGGACCTCAGGTCCGGAATCTAGAAATAACTCACAAACAGTTCAATAATATTGGACGTGTAATAAATTAAATTAAATTCAAATCAAATCAATCCTAGGAAATCATCTAGACTGACTCACAGAACGCTCCAATATGCTATTGCCTGGATGGTCCGGAAATGTCTGTCTGGCTTCCACTTGGCTCCTCTAAAACATACACAACACATTCACAAATATCACATTTTTGCTCAAATATACAAGTGTTTCTTTTATGCACATCAATATATAGAAAGTATGCACAATGCATGTTCAATGACAATTCCGGATATCTTATTGTAACTCTCATCATCAAATTGATCAGAGATCAAAGCCCTCATTAATATCATATGTTAGTTATAATTTGGACCAAAATAAAACAAGGTGAAATCAAGTTGATAACCTAATTGACTACTTCAGATTTTCTACCCATATGATTTCGAGTATATTTTACATAATTAATCTGGTAGAGTAAATGACAAAATTAGGCAATACTTCCTTCTAGAAAGTTGTTCTACATTGTCTTAAGTTTCTAACGACTCCAAGATCATCCAGTTTGATTTAGTATTCAATGAGTTATGCACAAAATACCTCAGACTGTGCACATTTGAACTTTTGGCTAGCACATGATCATACCCTCTAACTGTTCAACTAATATCTTTCAGCTCAGACATCCAAAAATTGCAAACTTTATACCAATTTAAAACTAAGTGAATAAGCTACAACTTTGATGCAGACAACTCTGCCTAATTCCGCTCAAATCAATACAATTTATTCAATAATCATAGAACATGATTTTTGTCCCTGGTAGTGCTACAGCCTAAGCTAAAACTCAGTTCCATGCCAATTTTGAACATCAAAGAGACAGAATTAAAATTTGACCTCTTCACAAAAATTGTAGAAATATGTCTCTAATTTAATATGAATAAAAAAGGAACTCATTCTGAAATCTACAGCTCAAGTTATAATTACAAAACCGAAACATGATCATGAAAATTTTCAGTTCATAACATTCCAGCAGACTTCCACACTTTCATCCTCTCAATCACTTTCAAATCAATTCAGAAAACTCTAAATTTTTATGGAGAGAAAGAAAAATGTCTTAGGAATCCATTGGTCTAAGTTTCAAGTCATTTGGAGTTCAGATGAAAAAGTTATAGGCAAAAGACTGAGGGCTACTCAATGGAAAACTCTAGTTTTTAACCCACACATCTAAACTATCACCTTTTCTCTCTCTAGCACACAAACTCCATCTTCTCCACCGAAAGCTCTTATTTTTTTTTTCATTTTTACGCTTCATATCTACTACATTCATTACATAAACCAACTTTTCTACTCTTCCTTCAGCTCCACAACTCAAAACAAATAAAAAATGCAAGGTTTATCTTAATCATAAAAAATCAGAAATCTTACTTTCACTTTCTCCCTCTACTGTATTTGTATAACTTCTGCACCTTTCTTTTCTTTCTTTCATCTTCATCTGTGCATTTCTTCGACTTTCCTCTTCACTTTCACTTCATTTAACACCATTATATATTAAGACCTCACCAAATTCTCATTCCTTACCATCCAACACATTTTAGTTCATTCAAAACTTTCCAAAAACATTCATGCATATTAACAAGAAAAGAACAGAGCATCACCGTGGGCATCCAACAATTATTTTATGTCATTATCATTATTCACTAATCTTCATTTAATTCAAAATAGCACAATCTCGATACACTTCCTGCTCATTCCTTACGCCCAAACACATTTAAACTCATATCCATACATACCCATAGATACACACGTGAATAGTAAAAGAAACAACTTACATATGTTTGTTTGTGAACCAAGAACAGAGTATACAAGGTATGAATATATTCATTCCTACACTTCATAAATTCTCCATCTACTCCATACATTACATCCACACACCGAAACTATACTACTCAAACTTTTTATGCATGTATATATATATTACACCGTAAACATTATGAATTACTTACTTGATTCAGTGGGCAGTAACAGTGTCTCAGTGCAAGAATTACAACTATTGTTTCAGTGTTATAACACGAAGAGGGTTTGGTGAGAAATGCTCTCGGTGATGCTACGTGTTTTACTAAATCACCGGCAGATGTTACACATGCATATAGGCTTATTTCCTTCCTAACTACCTGTTTTACTATATAACCGACAGATGTCAAACATGCATATAGGCTATTTATCATATTTTACTAGGTCTTTTTATTTTATTTTATTTTTTATTAATCTAAAAAGACTCCAAAATTTTCAGCAAAATTCCTAAAATTCCCAAAAATTACAAAATATTACTAATAGTCTCGAAATAAAAATTTCAGTTAAAATAATTTGCCAAAATTTCAAAGTACTCAAAATATACCTTTTTTTTAAATTCCTAAAATTCACCAAAAATTATGAAATAATAATATGACTCTCCAAATAAATGTTCAACTCAAAAATAATTCACCAAAAATTTCTAAAATACTTGAAATGTACAAAAATTGCCAAATCACATTTAATACATTCCAAATAAATCCATAATTTCCATTTATAAACCAATTTACCCGGAAAATGTCATGAATGCATGTACAATTATTGTATGTGTCCAAAATGCTTATGCACAAATAAACAAATATTCAAATATGCAAAGCATAAAATGTACTGAATTTTCTTAATATCCTAACCCCTAATATGGGGCATTACATGTTGTATGACAAGAGTGAACCATCGAGGATGGTTATTCTATTGAGTTCGCAAAACTCATCAAAATTACAACGTTGTCAATTTCAGGTTCAAGAGAGAGACGACTTAGCTACTAAAACTGCATTTTGGTACAAGTTATGGCTCAAAGGTCCATCAACTGGGACTGAAGAAATAGTTTGTTTTAATTTTTGTTTAGTTTCCTTATGTATGTAGGATATTATGTAGACTGAGTTGTAAACACTCTAGGTTGACATTGTAAAATATGGATGATGGTTAATACTACAGTGTGAATTATAGTTTGAGAAATGAAATGACGAAAATTTTGGTTTTTAGACAATGTGTTATTTATGGTTTTACTTACGATGCCATGTGATATAGTGAAGGTGAAATGGTTAACACACCATTTCTATCGGGCATGTGCACGTGTGTCCGAAGGGTGCATGTGCATGTGTCAGATGGCAGTGGGGTGCTACAATTTGGCTCCAAAAACGTCTTTTTATAGTAAATGATAGGGTTTTTATGATGTATGGACTGATGCACGACTTCTCATCAAATTATGCATATCCAAAATCTCTAAAAATTGTAAATCTGCACAACTTAAGATATGTACACAGGATGATGGGTGGTTGTGTATCCCTTTTGTGCTTTGAATCTTCATTTTATGTCGTGTTTTCTTTTGAATTCTTTTCCTTTAAGTCTGTGAAGGCAATTGTTCTCTATAAGCACACTTAGAGTGAATTCAGTACCAAATAGATGATAAAAGTATAATTTATCAAGCAAAAATACATCAAATATAATGTACAAATATGATTAATTATGCACCTATCACTTTCCCATCTAAGATTATCTTCCAAGTCACTCTCATATATGAAACTTAGTTTATTAGAAACTCAATCTGCTAAAAGATCTATAGATATACTTTTTCTATTAAGAATCCTTATAAACAAATAAAATTAAATTATTAATAAATTACAAAAATGATATTCAACTTAATAATGATAATAATGGATATTTCTCTATATCAAAGAAAGATCAAATCAATTAATCTTTTATGTTCCAATTTATTGTTTTCTTGAAATGAATGAATTTAAATATGTTTCAATTCTTTTTAAACTTAGTTGCACTCACATATCGACTCAAATTTTGAGTTACAAACCTTTTCAATTTTGAACACCACTTTTAAATTGATCCAATAAAGAAACTATAAGACAAAATAAGTAACCTTATAAACAAAGTAAATTGACTATTAATTTCAAGTGAGTAATAGAAGTGAAGAATTTCTCTTTGACAAATTGCAATAAGCATCCAAAATCACCACATTCATTCTTATATGCCTCTAGTTGTGAGTTAATAACTTTCCCCTATTGACTTTAGATTTTTTGTAAAACTTAGTCTAAAATAAATATTAGGATTAAAAAATGCCCTAATAGTAAAAAATAGAAAGTAAAATTACTTTTTAATCTTTCATTGATGATCACAAAATAAGGTGTATAGAAAGAAGACCTATTTTTTATATTCGCCTTGATTGCTTCGTTCACCATCTCCATGCCATCATAAAAATAATTCATTATTGCCTTCTTATCACTATTAGCCAGATGAAGTATTCTCAGCAAAATATCACAAATTTGGATGACAATGATATTAGGACCAAAATTCATTATCTTCAAGTATAATTATAGAAACCTTCATTCTAGCATTAAACCTGTCATATTGAGATGTAACCCATTTATCATTTACAAACATTTATCTCATCTTATTCTTTATTAGAACAAAACACTGAAGTGATAATAAATTAGTGCCAAGTCTTGTAATAGTAGGACAACACAAATTCTTACCATTAGTGAATTCCTTTTTTCATTAAATTTAGGACCTATGCATGATTATATGTGAACTTGATCACTTTTCTTCCTTTGTGCATTGTTTCATCAATGATAGGAATGTATCTAGTATCTCTTATAGTTTTCATCTTCATGTCAATATAATGTGTAATATTAGGAATCTAATAAAAAGAATTATACCTGCATTGTAACCTTTTTACAACTACTTTATAAGCAAAATCATTGTCAATGATCAACTGTATAATATTTTCAAACCCAACTTCATTCATAACTTCGTCAAATATCTGAAATAGCGTATCAATTTATGTCTTATATTTATCTAACCATTATACATGATTGGGCACTAATAAGTTGCCTAAACTTTTCTTCTTTCATCTAAATAACTTTTTATTTCATAAATAAAGCTACTCAGAAGATTACCTTTGTAATCATCGATTAAAGGAGCTTTATATCTTGGATTGTAAGAGGCAATAGCATCCACCATAGGCTAGTAATAATAAGACTAGGTAGCATTAAATGATACCCATGCATCATACCACCATCTAACCATTGCTATGTCTATATTGCGAGCTGCTTCTTTAGATTGTAAGGCAATATGAAATAAAATTGAGCTTTAAGAGTTGTTTATGGTGCAAAAAAGTTATACACGCGCCTTCTTCTCTTCTTCAGATCAAGTGCAATAATCACTTCTTATTAGCTAGGAATACCACCATCAATATTCCAGTATCATCCTGACCAATACAAAGAAAACTTTCTCTACCAATTTCATTATTCAGTCTTTTCCTTTTGTCTTTCTCATACTAATACTCCTTAAGCAAAGTTTTTATTTGTTATTTCACATCATGACTAACTTTGTTATAAAGCTCTACATCACCTTTGATCTCATCTAAATTCTTCTTTAATATGGTAATTCCTCCTTTTCAAATATTTGTTATAATACAAACAAAGGATGTGGTTCTTCATTCCAGGAATCCATCTAGTATGAGCCTAAGTTGGATCATCAAATCTTCCTAAAAAGGATGAATTATCATGAGTACTTGAACTTCCTTCCATTTATCTATAAAAGAAACAAAAATATATGTCAAAATTAGATTAATAATCTCATATTCAAAAATAAGGTGTTTACATATAACATTATTACATAGCTATAAAACTTCAATAGTCAATTATAAGCATATCCATATAGATTCTATTTTACATCTTTCCTTATGATAATGCAAATTGTAAAAATAACTTTATCGTACAAAATAAAATAGAAACAATCATTACTTAAACATTTACGATTTCATATTTATGTTGTGCAATGAGTATACTCTCATAAATCAAGACATATCCGAAAAGTCATTTTGAAAGTATACAAAATAAAAAGAAAATTCTTATGGACCATTTTCTACTATGCATTGAACTATCCAAAAGATAGGATAATGAATGCGCATTCATAAGTTTGCAATCATGTTGGAAAGATTCCTTTCCAAAGTTTAATTTTGTGTATTCATAATGTTATTTTCTAATGATAGTAATATAGGAATTCAAATTTTTTTTTACTTAGTTTCATATATTAAACGATTTAATTATATATTAAATCTTATATTTAAATGATTAATCATATCTTAAATACTTTTTATATACAAGTAATAATTAGTAAATGTATGTTTAATGTAAATTAATTAACAACTTAATGCATTAATTTTGAAATTAACAATGCTTAGGTTACATTGAAATTGAACAACTCACATAAACAATTCTAACTTTCAAACCCAAATTTTCAAATGCATTTATTTATTTTTTTGTATAGATTGGCAATGCCTAAATTACATTGAAATTGAGCCAACTTACACAAACATTTCTAACTTTCAAACTCAAATTTCTCAACTCATATAAACAATTCTAACTTTCAAACTATTCACAAAATACATATGACATAACTGAAACACAATGCAAATGCAGTTCAAGAGCAGGAAAAAAAGCAATTCAAAACACACAAAAAATCAGAAATTGCAATTTGGTTATATTGGTTCTTTAGGTTGGGTCAATTAAGAATCTAAATATGAAAATTGTAAAAATGAATTAATTGCTCGTTTTCATATAAATTCCATTTGTTTATATCTTTATTTTGAACTATACAATGTTGATTAATTATATTTTGCCATTTTTGTGGTAGTAATCTAAACTAGCTAACCTTAGATAAATTATATTTATATTGATAAAAACTACTTAACTAGTTTTTCCATTGATTCATTACAGAATTGTTCCAATTTTTGTCTTTTAATTCAAACGGAAATAACCCCTGGATTCCTTTTTTTAATTTCATTTTTAAGAAAAAGAGATTCCCCGTGATATTGAAGGACATATCTTAATTTATATAAGTTAATAACTTGGATTTGTGATTATTTATAAAATTTTGGTTTTCAACTTCAAGCGAGCAGTGCTGAGGGAGAGCAGCAAGTGTGGTAGGGAGAGGAGGCACGGTGGAGAGAAGGTGCAGTAGTGGGGAAAGCAGGTGTTGTGGGGAAAGCAACAAACACAGTGGAGTGCAACGGTGGCTGTGGGTGGTGGCGTCAGTGGCAGTGGTGGCCGATAGTGGCAGTGGTGGCCGATGACGTTAGAGGAGGGAGAGTCGGAGAGGAGAATCAAGAATGTTGAGAGAAGAGAAATGGATTTTTTTAAAAAAAAAATTGTGAGTGAGAGAGTTTGCGCAGGTTTTGGGTATTTTATTAATTTTTTGCAATTTAGTCCCATTAAATTTAAAAATTTACGGTATCGACTAGTATTTAGTCGATATTGAAAATACCGACATATACCAATCAAAACTTTCAGTACTGGACAGTATTAAAGGCCATCTTTGTTTCCTTTTTATTTTTAGGAGATCTCTTTTTCTTAGAAGAACTTATAACTTGATCTTCTTTCTCATTGAAAAAAGAAATTTCATCATCCTCAATTCTTTATCTCTGATTTTTACTATTTTACTGAGATTTAATTGATAGATATGCACACAAACTAGTTAAATTAGTATCTCTAAAAATACAACACAAGTCTAAAAATTCCTAATATTCCTTTTTCTTAAACAAGTGAATCATTTTTTGTACCTAAAATGATGACAAAGTTTACATTATAAAATATTAAAATAATGTATATAAATAAATAAAGCAATATTTTACCTTACAAAGACAGTCTCAATATTCATTTGTTGCATTAACTTCACCAATCAGATAGTTTAAATTTATTCCATTTTATTTAAGTAAATTCTTGAAAATTTTTAATCTAGCATTTACTTTATTTTACGTGTTCTTTTACTGGAGATTAATAGACTCTTTATTGAATTTTCTTTGAAGACATATCTTAATATTCTTTTAACCAAATTTGGTAAAGATATTAGTTATTTAATTTATTTTCTTCACTTCTTCAGCCATTAATGACATTAAGTGCAACTCTATTACATCATTTCATATTGTATCTTTTGGATTTATTGCCATGTAATTTTTTGAATCATTCATATTTTTTATAAGCTTTTATCATTGAAAGTAACTAAATGGGAGTCACAGGAATAAAGAAAAAGTGTCTCATACAATATTTATAAAACTTAAAATTTACAAGAAACTTGAAAAAAAGATTTTTTAGCAATTAAAAGTAAGAACCAAATTCACAAGCATATTCTTAATTAAATATAAGGCCCTAAACAAAGCAATATTTTACCTTAAATAGATAGTCCCAACATTCATTTGTAGCATTAACTTTATTGATCAAGTAGTTTTAATTAATTCCATTCTCTTTGAGAAAATTTTTAAAATTCTTCAATCTAACCTTTAATCTATTATAATTATACTTTAAATGGAGATCAATATACTTTTTATTGAATTTTATTTAAAGATATATTTAATTTTAATAAAATTTGGTAAAGGTATTAGTTATTTGATTTCTCTTCTTCAACCATTAATGAGATTAGATGCAACTCTACTACATTATTTCATCCCGTGTCTTTTCGATCTATTTCCATATAATCATTTGAATGATTCATATTTTATGAAGCCTTCATCACTAAAAGTATCTAAATGTGGCTGATAAAAATGAAAACAAGTGTCCCATACAATATTTATAAAAACTTAAAATTTGGAATAAATTTGAAAATAAATTTTTTGTAGCAATTAAAAATAAGAACCAAATTTGTAAGCATACTACCTATTGAATATAAGGCTATAAGCTGTAGGTGCAATTTATGAGACAAAGATAAAAACATGTAAGAAAAAGGCATGTGGATAATTGAAAACATTATTTGGTTTACTAGATAAGCTCCTTAATAAAAGCCTTAAAAGAAGGAATGGACATCGGCATGTGCAAGTCTTAAGAAGTGCGTGATTAAGTCAAACATTCATAATTGGAATAATTGTTTATGTAAACTAGGATTTCCCCTGTAAATTAGGCTAGCCTTCCCTCTAGTTTAAACGTAGCACACATTATTTTAAGAGATTTAATCTAATAATTTGAATTTTAGTTATTATTTTCATATTTTAAAACCCTAATAGACGATGAAGGTAAAAAATTAAAAATTATGTTTTCTTAATTATGAAGTTCATTAAGATAAGAATAAACCTATATATCTATAATAAAATAATTAGATAAGATAAGAGAATTAAGTAATAATGTTAGCTTAATTTTAAAAAGTTCATATATACTTAACAAATACTGAATCAAACGAACCATAAAATATGACAATATAGTGAACATTTTCTAATTACATAAAATTAATTAGTAATAACTGTATCCTATGGAATTACGTTTCTATTCCTATTTCTACTGTAAAATTACCAAACTTACAAACCAATACTTTTGAAAAGTCCTAATTTAAAGCCATTTTTATAGCATATTAATTAATGTTCTCAAATTTTTTAGAAATAAAATTAGGAGGGTTTTTTAGATGGGGACTTAATTAATAGGTAAAATTAGAGTTTTCAGTTATTTCCTATACATGTTATTCTTTATTAAATTATGGGTTTAAAGATAAATATAAAACATTGTATGAAAAGTTTAGAGATTTTTGCTTATTGAGAGTAAGAAAACTATATTATAAGATTTTAGATAAATTAAGCTAAAATTCGATCCATTTCTTTATCATTTTCCCATAGTATTCTTCTACAAAATTTGTTAAGATGATTTCAAACCAAAGTTTAGATCTTAAACACCAACCTTTATCATGTGTTGAAAAGAGGAATATTAACACTTTCTATCATAATTTAAGATCTCAAAGACCCATATCATTGTAGCGCTGTACAATTCTACATTCTCAAAATAACTATGATTCCTTCATTGTAAATTTTGCACTTAAAATGATTCTTATTGTTATGCTGCACCATTCTAGCTATTTGCACATAACCATACAATACAATACAATAATTGAGGGAAAAGGAGGAAAAGAAAAGCATAAACAACATTCTAAACTAAAAAGATAAAATCAAAAGCTAAAAGGGAACAAAAAGGGAGTTAAAAAATGAAGCACCTTAGGCTTTTTTTTTTAATTACAAGGGAAGGAAAACAAAACAAATTACATGATCCTCCAAAGAAAGCTAATCCCAGTCATATCTTCTATAAGGATAGTGGCACACCCTGAAGGTGCACTAACAAAATTGGTAACCCTAAGATCAAAATTAACTGCAAAGTTAATGAGCTAATTAGCGCACCAATTTCCTTCTCTATAAATATGGCAGGTAAGAACGATCCAGTTCTGAGTGAATAATTCGTTGATGCTCACGACGAGGGGGTTAAGCGACGTTGTCCGGTGAGTTGCGTCGGATATGAGCACCTTAGGCTTTCACATGGTAAAAACCCACTTCCTAGTGATTTTGTCACTCTCTAACATTAATCATCAACTAATGCACGTAAAACATACATATATTTCAATAGTATTATGCTTTATTTTTATGCTTAAATCTATATGGTTTATTAGTTTATGCTATGTTTTTAGGTAATTGAGAAGATGCCTTAACATGATCTTCGTCAAGAATTGGAGAGTATTTAAAATGAACATATAAAGAAAATAAAAACATTTGGCTAAACCTGGCTTGGTAGACAGCCATGTGCTAACTCATGTCCTTTTCGCAACCATCTGGAAATGAAGACATGGCCAAATACATGGGTAGAAGGGAGATTGTATATCGAATAAAATTTTTGAAGAGAAAAATAGTTTGAGACACAGATGTGACTTAACCAATGTACCTATAGAGAATATATGGCCTAGAACATAGGCATGCTAGTGACTGCTTAAGGTGTTTATAGGGTTAGATTATTAAGGTTAGTTTTCTTTGGATATTAATTTTTGGTTACGAGGAAACAAGAATCAGAGGCGGGATTAGAATGTCAAATGAAGAAAAAAAGAAGGAGTAGTCTCACAGCCAAACATTTGATTACATGGGCGTGAGAAATCTCTCACCCCTATGCAACATCTCTCACAACTGTGAAAGGGCCATGAACAGCCGTGAGAGGTTTGCACAACCATGCAATAACCTTGCATAGCTATGAATTCTCACACCTAAGAATAACTGTAGAAAGCCAGGTGTCCTGCCCAGGTGTCACTCGGTTTTAAACCTAAATTTTACTACATAAGGAAAAGGGAGTGACAACAAAAAGACACTCGAGAGATAGACCTAACCATAATACTCTTCTCCTATTTGTCTCCTCACTTATTCTTTATTCTTCAGCATCAACAGTGGCAATGGAGGGGATGGCGGATGGTGAGAGCTTGAAGATAGAGATGGAAGGCTAACTTTCCTAACATCGGTTTGGAGGTGCAATGTAACACCCACATACCCCCTAGGAGGATATACAAGTGTCACACAAAATATAACCGAAACAATCCAAAATG
>JANIJF010000004.1:58866857-58879041 GCA_024520955.1 Erythroxylum bequaertii
CTATTTTGGCAACTAGATGTCCCAACTTTTGAAAACTTGCTTTTTGTGTTTTCATAAGTTATCAAAAGTAGTAGTGGTTTTCTTTAAAAATGATAATCCTCTTAAAACTAAACATGTTTTAGTAGTTTGTTTTTATTTTTTCACATTATAACAAAAATCAAAATCTAAAATAGAACCAAATAGGCCTAAGATGTAAATATGAAAATACAAATAACGAGTACTTGAGTAATAATGGAAAGGTAATAGTCTCCCAAGGATAGGAATTTCTAAGTATATATCTAAAAGGTAACAATTACGAGTTCTCCAATAAATTAAAAAAAGAAAAAGAAAAAAAAGAAAGAAACTATAGCCAACCTGCCTCTCTAAGCAATGAAGATCCATCACTAATCGAAATCCAAAAGAATATATTAGAAATTGTAGCGAATTGTCTATGTCCAAGAGAATATATTAGAAATTGTAGTGAACTGTCTATGTTCTGAAGATAATGATGTGCCTTTAAGAAAATGGATGTATAAGGCTATCAAAATCCAAAAACAATTGAGTTTTTTGTGGAAATGGATGAATTATTATTTCATTTTTCTTTTAATTCAATCTGTTCCTCTTAAAACAAGTCAACTGATTGACAATGAAAACGTAAATACTTGTAACTTAATCGAAAATGCAAAATCTCATGTTTAAAATAAAGATGTATGCTACTTAATTACTTTGGCCAATATTCATATAGTTTATACGAATATAATGCATAATATTTATATAATCTATAAGATTCGTTTTATATTTAAAATAAATTATAATTTATTAATTTAATTTAATTTTAAATGATGTACATTAAAGATTGTAGTAAAATTCTTTTACCATATCAATCATAGAAGAGGAATCTTGAATCTCATTTTGAATGAAATTTATATTTGTTTTTGGAGATATGAATAAATATATTAACCATATTATCTTATCTAAATTAGAAGATAAACTCAATGATTAGGAGACTCTTTAGAGATTGGAGTCTTTGATGTCTTTCTTGACAATATTTATAATAAAGTTTACAAGAAAGTTTTTCTTAAGAAAAGGGATACATAAAACCCTTATCCTTAACGGTAAGCTACACCTTTCTTCATAATTATGATTAACTAATTTAACTCTTTTCTAGTTAAAGGATAATGAAGCTTGATTCCAAAAATTGCAAATTTAATTTGTTTTTCCTTTGTTAATTATTCTTGAATATTTGTATATTCTCTACAACTTCTTGAGATAAACATTTTGATTGATTGAATAAAGGTGTTGTTGTTTAATTGTCAAAATAGTTATTTACTAATTAGAATATTAAATTCATATATGTTTGGTTGTTCTAATTTTGCGATAAATATCATAATTTAATTATGGAAAAATTTTCAGTCTATGTTATGGGTATATAATTTAAATTAAATAAATCAAGATATATGTTTATTAATTAAAATTAGTGGTCTCTTTGTTTGTTAAAATTGTTAATAAATTAAATATTAAGAACTTATTTAGAGTTGTTTGTTAATAAGCGTATTAATTAAAGAACTTATTTTGTTTAAAAAGTGACTAAGAAAAGAGATTGTTAGACTTTAATAACAACCATAACCAAACTATCTATGAATAAATGATTATATCTTTTTATTAGTAATTTATTGAAATTAATCTTTTGATTGGAGATTACTCTAATATTATTAAATTTTATATGTTTTTCTTTCTTAGTATTCTGAGCAAATCATTTTAGATTAAATTATACAATCTCATTTCTTTTAATTTTTTTAATAAATAAATCTACTTCTTTTCTATAGATAAGACAAAATATTTTTAAATAAAAATTTTATATTTATTGAACTTGACACCATCAAAACTTTCACAAAATAATTAATATAATTGAATAGTTAGAAAATTAGTGGAGAAGAATTAACACTTGTAATTAATAAACTAAAAATTGAATTTGAAGATACAAAAAAAATGGAGTATATGAGATATTTTTCCATATTAAATGGTCCAACATTATGTAATTAATGGATATGAATGTCTTCTTTTTGTGGTATCTGTCAATGTGCTTGATGAGAGCAAATTGGTATATTTTTCTTGTAGATTTTTTGGGTCACCTAAGTTCCTATTCTCTTTTAAAAATATATGCCATTGTTTATAGGTGGAGTGTTCCATCACCAATTGAAATTCAAGAGAATGTAGTATTAGAAATTGGAGCTCTTTTTACGACATGATGATAATGATGTGCCTTACTTTAAGAAAATGGATGTCTAAGGTTAATAAAATATGGAAAAATTCGAGTTCTTAATGGATATAGATAGATTAAATTCTTAATTTTGTTCTTAGTGGAGATGGATAACCTAAGTTAGTTATTTTGTTCTTAATTTAATCAATTCATATCTTGGAACAAGTCAATTCACCTCTTGGAGCAAGTCAATTGATTGATAATGAAAAACAAATCCTTATAACTCCATCTCTTGGAGCAAGTCCATCGATTGACAATGACGAAACAAATCCTTGTAACTAAGTCGAAAATGCAAAAGTTCACGTTTAAAATGAAAATGTCTGTTACTTTAATTAGTCTCCCTTGAGATTACGAATTCATTATCTAGGGAGGAAGATGTTGGTTGGAAGTTCCAACTTGTACTTGAATGACAAAGAATACTCTCCAAGGAGGGAATTAACAATTCAGGAAGCAAGTAGGTTCAAAGGATTAGAAGTAGAAGCAGTGCACGTAGCGGATAAAATTATGTGTGGTGGGAAAAAGACTAGGTAGGCTTAGTCGAGGCAGGCTGGCAAGTATTTTCTTGGATGTAGTCATATGATTAATTAATGCAATTACATGTTTAGGTGCGTTCAGTGGAAGGCCAAATTTGCGGTTTTGTTGCAACTACAATAACAAAAGAAAGGGTTCCTCGTGGTTCATGTGAAAGACAATAGCTGGCATGGGTTTAATATGCAATGCCAGTGGGGTGTGACCATTATGTATTGAAATCACAATCCATTTATACTAGGTGGGACTTAGTTTTATCTAAAACAGTAGGAGTGATGAGATTAATTTATATGCTAATCGTCAAATCTTTAGGATATAATTACTTTTGAGTAAGTGAAGAACATAATGACACTGTAGTACCCTTGACTTCTAGCCTAATGTGATGATACTGTGAAAGTGAAATCCTAACATTTAAAGCATCACTGCGACTTTGAAGCTGTTACAGCTTTATTTTGTCTTTCCTCTTTACTTTTTCTTTAATTTTCTTGCGGAGTTAGAAAAAAAGAGATGGATTTTTTTTTTGAAATAACAAAAATGAAATTGTCCCCCTTACTTTTAAATTATTTATGCATTCTTATTAAAAGTCAAGGTATCCGGCATACGAGACTCTCCATTTTGCGAGAGTCTGAGGACAAAGAGACTATCTCTGCGATTCAAACTTATGACTTTCAGATCACAAAGGAGTAACTTTTACCGGTTGATTCTAAGTCTTTCCCTCTTATGTATTCTTATTTTTTTTAGTAATTAACAACTTAAAAATGAAAAGTAAAATTTTGAAGTTTTAAGAGCAAAAGTTTAGAATCACTTGTTTCGTTTTTAGGATTAAAACTAATTGAAACCAAGAAACTGAGAAGGCTATATATAATCTAAATAAAAAATCTATATGTTAAGGATTTGGATGTGACATCACTTTAATATTCATATGATTAATTCCATCGTGCTTAAACTTATTATAAATCTAGTTGTAGATTCTACTAAAATGACAACTCAATAATACCCACAAACAGCAGAGTTGCTCTCCATCGTTTAAACTCTCATAAAATATAAAACTAAAATGATTATGTATTGTACACAAGGTACGTACATTGGAAGACAAAGAAGTGGAGAAGCATTAAGAGTAACGGTTGATAAACCAAAGTGTATACTTGAAGATATAAACAAGGAAGAGTATGAATGTAGAGTAAGGAACAATACAAGGAAGCTAGCCGGCCTGCCTCTCCTTAAAAGTAATAATACAGTTACGACACCAACCGAAATCCAAGAGAATATAAGTTTAGAATTTGCAGCTTGATGATTTGATGATCTGATGATGATGATATGCTTTACTTTGTGTCATCACCAACTACACCGTTGATTCTGGCATTTGCTCTTACGTGCCTCTCACAAACCCGTTTCAATAATTTCTCACGTCAAGAATCTCTCCTCCGTAATAAACATTCCTCTCGACTTACTTGCAATTTGCAAACAAGTTGAATACCAAGTTTCATGGCCACCGCCCAGTATTATAATTATAATTGATACCAATCTCTCTTTAGCTGTTACAGTTACACGATATGAATAGATATATAAAAATGAAGAAAGATAAGTAGACAAGATATTCCCATGCAGAGAACCTCTTTTGTTTCTTTTGTGAGAAAAGAATAAGTTATTAGAGAACGGCATGACGAGAGACGTCAGTTAGGGGAAGGAGCCGCCAAGCTACAGCTCATAACGTACTTTTGAATGTGTCCAAAACCTGACGACTGGTCGAGGGTAAGGTTGTATGAAACTTCCTTTTTCAGTTATTTTGTAGGTATTCTCTTTTTGGGTGAATTGCATCTTGGATGTGCTCAGTTGTTGGCATATGCAACCAAGTAGTTGATCAGGGGTGTAAAAAGTGTTACAAGACAAAGATAACCTAGTAATAACAACCTGATCCTATCGATGTTGTGTCCTCGACCACATACATGCTTTAATCTTAAGGCCAAATGAAATTACACAGGATACTCAGAAGTAAAGAGATTTTAGAAGACACTTGAACTCTACAAACTCTCAAGAGTTTTTAGTCTAATGATTAGACAAGACAAGCTACGGAATCTGATGTATGAGGTAACAAAAGGTGAAGGATTCACGTATTTTTACTATCTGATGCACTAAAAAGGGTTCAAAGCTGTTGACTAAATAGTCAAGTAACTGGTATGTCAATGGTAACTATATAGTATTTTTAAAGTCAATTTAAGTTGTAAGTTTTTTGTCAAAAACGAATGTAAGGTTGATAGGTAAAAGAATCCGTTGAGCATTTAACTGATAGGGTAGTGGCCATAAGTCTTCTTTTAATACTAGTTTAATTGACAAAGTCAATTAGACCAACTAAGCAATATATGGAAACTAATTACTCACAAGATGGATTGAATAAAGGGGCATTTTGTTATGCTAATGAAAATTATGCTAAAACATTTCAAGATCTTGTCCTGCTGCTAGAGAGCAGCTGTTACAATTTCATGTCAATCATTAGTTAAGCATAGGATATAATCATCCAATAATTGGATGGTATAGCCGGCGTGATTTCAGGGTCATGGTCGATCCAACAAGTTAATTTCTGTTCTGTGTACAATGTGTGAAAGGAAGGAGTTGTGGGTCAACCCCACTCCACATGAACTGCTTCATTAAGTGCCTAATACAATGCCATTACTCCTTATATTTCACTGGAACTCCCTTCTTTTTAATGATATATTTTTTTTAACTTATTGTGTAATTATTAAACTCAGACTTTTTGAGTAAAATGTTACAAGGTAAGAAGCAAATTGGGATCAAGAACTAGCATGATAGGCAAGAAAAGCAAGAGAAAGGAGAAAAAGAGGGGAAGCAGCGCAAAAATTCTGTGGTTCCAGGCTTGCAAACCAATCCTCCAGAAGAAATAGTTTAGAAAAAGTAATGGGTTTGCTTCAAAGCCAACCGAATCTCACTCGTTTCCTCGCCTCCTCATACTTGCATTTGCTTCTTTTCTTATCTATCTTTACATGTCTGTCTCTCAACATACACCTGTATCTATCTATCTATCTATCTATATATTCATTTATATGTGACTGGTTACATTTCTATATAATAACTTCCCAAGTTTGGAAACGCAAGACTGGCAAAGCAAGCCAAATTCACGGTTACTGTTCACGGGTGACTATCCCAGTTAGAAACAATATTAAAACTTCCGTATTCCCATCCTTGACACCATTCACTTCTCTTCTCTTTATATTAATACCAAACTCTATCTTCTGTGCTTCCTCCATCACCATTCTTCTTCACCTTCTCTCTCTCTCTCTCTGTTTTTGTATGTTGATGACAGAAATGGTGATGGAGGCTCAGCAAGATGTAACGGGGTCCAAGGAATTGATGCAGATTATCAAAGGCAAGCGCACCAAGCGTCAAAGACCATCGTCTCCGTTATCTTTGGCGATCTCGACGACCAAATCTTCTAGTAGCGGAGAAGAGCATGAAAGAATATTTGCTGTTGATAACAACACGTCGTCTCCTAGCAGTTCGGTTAATGAATTCGCTGAAAGCACAAGAGGGGAAGAGGAAGACATGGCCAATTGTTTGATTCTCTTGGCGCAAGGCCACCATGCTCGCAAGTTATCACACCCTCATCACCAGCTTGCTTCAACAACCACCACCACCACGACAAGCAAACCTCATCAGGGGTTATTTGCTTACGAATGCAAGACCTGTAACCGATGCTTTCCTTCGTTTCAAGCGCTGGGTGGACACAGAGCCAGCCACAAGAAACCCAAGGCTATTATTGAGGAGAAGAAAAGGTGTGCTGTAACTGCAGAGGAAGAGGAAGATCAACGGCATATTATGAGCACAGCCCTCTCGTTGCAAATAGCTGATAGGAGTTTAGGGACATCCAATGTTGGCAAATCTAATAAGCTTCATGAGTGTTCCGTATGTGGGGCTGAGTTCTCGTCTGGTCAGGCCTTAGGTGGCCATATGAGGAGGCATAGGGCGTTTGCTACCAATTCAACGGCAACAAGAAGCATGAGTTTGGTTGCAAGTAGTTCTGACGAGTCCCCAGTGTCGAAGAAACCAAGGAATAGTCTTCAGTTAGATCTTAATCTTCCGGCACCTGAAGATCATGATCTCCGAGATCAACCCAAATTCCACTTCACATCAAAGGGAAAAGTTCTCATCTTTTCTGCTTCTGCTGTGGTGGATTGCCACTACTAACTAATCATGAGAAGTGGCAACGATCCTGACTCCTTATTTTGTGAAAATCAGTTGATCATCAATTTCATGTGAATTGTATTATTAACTTTCCACTTTCACTAATTTGATTATTCATTCTTCAATTCCCGAAATGCCAATTTTCATAGTAATTAATGACTTAGTCCTGCCTGGAGTTGGAAAATTAGAGTATCTGTGGACATGTGTGTCACAGTAAAAGGTTCCTTTTTAATTGCCCTGACAAAAGGAGTGGGATGATGAGATTGGCGTGCCACCACCAATATCACCACAACCAAACTTGTGGTGGGATTAGGTTCTGTTTTTGTTGTTTGATGAGTGTAAGAGATATGAGCTCAACCTTCATCCCTCTCTGTTTGTTATGTTTCATGTCAATAAACTGATGGCTAGCAGACAAAAGCTATTCTTAACTTCCCTTCTTTTATGTTATGTTATGTTATGTTATTGTTTATACGTCACGCACTCTTCCCAAACCAGTATGCTACAACACTAGGCTGATGTTGGATTCGGGTACTTTTGGCTTTCTCCATTATGAAAATTTTCCCATTACATTGCTCTTAAACACTATAAAACTGTATGAGAGAAAATTTTATGGGATTTATGAGTTAAGGTTCGTTGTAAAAAATAACAAGAAATGTTTAATTGGCCGGACTTACAGTTATGTTCAGTTTAACCAAGTTCAATACCACTATTGAATGCATATTCAGTTTTAATTATCACATGTTATAACTATACTTGTAACTTTGAGAGTCGTAAAGGATGTGATCCTTTTAGCAGTACCTTTGTGTTATTTAGGTTGGTTCAACAGACTTTTAGCACTTAGTCTAATCATAAACCAAACTTGGTAACTGAACACTAAAGGCATATGGTCCTGTGAAGAAGATCCATGTGCCTATCTGGCTAAAGCAGCTATGATCAATCAATCCGTGATAGAATCGTCTCTTTCTAACACTTTATATTTATGTAAAACTGAAGTTCTAAGGTGTAATAAAAGCATGCCAACTTTGTGAACATCTAAAGTACAAACCCAACATTGTTTTTAACCAAATCAACGCGTTGTCATTAAGCAAGATGTGAGCATCAAACAAGACAGAACATGACAACTTAAACCTAGTTTTTGTGTTGTCATGTTCCTCTCCTCAACAGAGGGAGACACACACACACGGCAAATTGAGCTCAACATACTAAGGAACGGCGTATGTGGAGACACGGGAGTGACGCCGATAACTAACATGGACATAAGTAGCTAACTACACTTGTCCTGTCAAAGAATACCGGATTCGGTTAAATTTCAAGCAAAAATAAAAAAAGAAATGAATTTTTATTTTATAATAAAAATTATTATGAATTTTAAAATTTACAAAATCTCAATTTAAAAAATATAAACGAGTTCATTATTCAATGTAATTTAAGTTGAGAACTTAAAAAGATACTATATTCTTTATTATATTAATAATAATTAAATTATGCATATTATTTTTTAAATTATTATAGCTTATAATTAATTTATCTTTGATTATAACCATAAAAACACTATTCTTTATATACACAAATTGCAGGTCCGGACTCGAGAGCGATAGACAGCGGCTAACAGAAAGCAGAAGAAAAAGGAAGAGAGAGAGAGAGAGAGAGGGAGAGAGAGAAGAAAATGGCAGTGAGACCTGACGGTTTTATCGATGATGATGAGAACGGAGAAGAAAACAGTCTCTTCCTTGGAGGAGATTTCGTAGTTTATGAACCGGATATTCCACAGCATCTACGCGACCTTGCGGTCGCCGCCCAGCTCGGGCACCTCGACGCCCTTCGCGTTGCTCTAGGTCTTTCTTCTTTAATCATTTCAGTTTTCCTTAGACTTTATTTTGATTACCTATTTTAGTTGTTGAGTAGTTGGGCAATCAAAACTCAATTTCTGGTTTTAGTTAGATGTTGATTCCAAGGTCATTTTTTGGGCAAAGGCAATATCTTTTTCGTTTTGCTTTCGATTGGTTGGAGTTGGTTGATTAAGAACTTTGAAATGATGTTCATGTGATGTATATCAAATTTCTTCAGAAAGCGAGGGAGATGCTGTTGATAAATTGTGTATTCTTTTCTGTTTTTGGTTTGATTCTAATGAAAATGTAACGTTTCTTTTATTTTCCCCTTTCTCTAGATTGATGTTACGCGTTTTTTTTATAATATTTTCGATTAAGGTGATCATGAACTGAAATTATTTCCTTCAGCTACGGAAAAATGAAAGACAATCCTAGGAATGTTGTTGTATTGTATCATTGTTAGTGGGCAATTGTTTGTTCATCCTCATGGATTGTTGAGTGTTCCGTAGCTTGAGCTGATGGCTTTCTAGTAATCTTTTTAGATAGTACTTTATATTGGATGCAGATAACTTAGATGGCAGTATTGATGACGCAGTGGAAGATGGGGACACAGCTCTTCATCTGGTTTGCTTGTATGGTCATTTTTCCTGTGCCCAGGTATGTTTAGTTTAATTGCATGAAACCCCCTCTGTTTATATTTAAGGTAAATCATTTGATCATTTACAGCATTTTCATTGCAGCTTCTCTTAGAGAAGGGAGCAAACTTGGAAGCCAAGGATGATGAAGGAGCAATCCCTCTTCATGATGCTTGTGCTGGGGGTAAGCAATAAGATATTTTTGCTGTGAGCTGTGTATAATTTTTCACTCTTGTTGATTTTCCTTTTATTCTTCACCACTGCAGGATTTACTGATATAGTCCAGCTTCTACTTAGCAGTGCTAACGGTCCAGAGTGTGTGAAAAGAATGCTCGAAACTGTTGATACTGATGGTGATACTGTGAGTTTAGTTTTAGCTTATCTGCTAATGTGGGCCAACTAAAATGTCTAAAAAGAATTTGTTTGTATGAACTGTGTTAGTTTTTGGTCCCTACTGGAACTTTCTTCCTTCCTTTGATCATTATGGATGCAACTTCTGCAGCCTCTTCACCATGCAGCGAGGGGTGAACATGCAGATGTTATAAGATTGTTGCTGGAATTTGGTGCTTCTCCAACAAAGATGAACGTATTTGGAAAGGTCAGTGGTATTTGAAAAGTCAGATCATAATTGTCCTTCATTGTTATGTTCTTAATCAGTTGTCTTGACAGATCCCAGGTGAGCTACCTGATCCAAATACAGAAGCTAGGGAAATTTTGGAAGCTGCTGCTAGTGTATTCTCAAGCTCATAGGCAATGTGCTATGTAATGCTGTTTAAATGATGTGGTAGATTATACTAAATGATTATTAGATGATACTTTTCTCTTGGTTTCGTATCTCTGGCACAATCAGGCAAAACCAGAAGATTTTAATGTGGCAGGCCTTTTTTTCCCCCTAAAGGTTGTTAGAGGATATTTGTTTGTCCCTTTAGTGTGTCTAGAAAAGTATTAGTGGTTGATAGATTCAAATATCGTGGTGCTTAGAATCTGCAACGGAAAATGAACACTGGCATTTGTTCAAAGGAGCATGATGAACTTTTCAATACACAGATATTGCATTTTCTTGCACACGACTTGGTCGAACTTGTTATGGGCTATGACATAAATGTCAAAGGGGTTGGGCTTAGGGTGGCAGTAGGCCAGTTTAAACTTGGCCCGACCCAAGACTCAAATGGACTTGAGACACTTAGCTTGAATGCAATTTGTTTAAATTTTAATTTAAAGTCACTTTAAAAACCACGTTGTTTTCAAAACAACCTTGTTTATATTTTAACACATTTAGGCTTTGGATTGGGTAGTCCAATTTTGCCGATTTCAGAGTGACGTCTGTACTTAAGACATTTAACTTTGGACCGAGCAATTCAACTTTGGTTTAAAACTCAAAAATTAAAAAAAACTTGAGTTTAACTTAAGAACCAACTCTCATTTTTCTAACACTATAATAACACAACTTTGCATGTTCTCGAGCATAGGCCATTGTTCATAATAACAACCTAAGTAAATGCAAACGCTCCCCTCAGGATTGAACCCGGTAATAGAAAAAGACGATAGATTCCTCTAACGAGAGAGAAAAAGGTTGACACCATTTTCCAGTTGGATTTACCAAATAGGTTGGTTCCAACTGGAGCTAGCCTTCCTCCTCGTCTCTCTTTCGAATTAAAGGATCAATCCACAGGCTTTGGCAATAAGGCTCTTGCCAATAACAATTACCTCGTAAAGCTCCTCATGTGCAATTGTACAAGTTTCTCTTCATCTACTTTCGCTTAACTCAGCACTGTAAACTCAAAACTAGGCCAAGTTGACAACCCAATGCCATATGTAATATGTAGCTCCTGAGGGTCCTTTCGTACTTATGTTTTGTTTTTCTGCATATGGATTTAATGATTTTATTCTTCATGAGAATATGTGTCAAATGTTGACTGATATAGTATTCTTTGTAGGTGTTGGTGGGGAGTTCAGATCTCCTGTCCAATATTATGGTGTCTTATTATGTCCAATAAATCTCAGCCGTTTATTTATGTAGGTCCCATGCGGGGCCCACATGAGGTCCACAAAATAAATGGCTGAGATTTCATGAGACAGAATATGACAGAGTAAAACTGGACAGAGGATCTGATCCCGTTGGTGGGAACATCCAATTAAATCTAGCTAAGTGGACTA
Organism: Erythroxylum bequaertii; assembly: GCA_024520955.1. Taxonomy (NCBI): domain Eukaryota; kingdom Viridiplantae; phylum Streptophyta; class Magnoliopsida; order Malpighiales; family Erythroxylaceae; genus Erythroxylum; species Erythroxylum bequaertii. Next base: position 58,878,443 of record JANIJF010000004.1, read on the forward strand.
GACTGAGGATTGCTCCCATAGAGTTTATGGGAGGAAAACACGTAAGGTAGTTGGGACAGCAAGTACATAACTTGTGCTCACATAATCAAATTTGTTTATGAATTAATATTTCAAGACCTGCTTGATCTTGAAGCAGTACTGGACAAGTACCATGAAGCAGTCATTAGCCCAACAGGACCAACGAATAGTGTTGCAGCAAAATTGATTTCTGTGGTAGTTAGTATTAGAATATAATATAAATGTACAATCAAATACTGTCAACTGACAACTGCAAAATTCAAATGAACCATACACGTGTATGGTTGATATCTTCCACTGTAACAATCTCCGTTATTGTAAGTGTATATATCACGTCTAGCACAATGGTAGAGGTGTGCTCAGCATTATTTTACTCTTTCTGTTATATTGCTTTTCTCTTTCCGTTAGAAGGAGTGCATGACAAATCAAGGCTCCAGCAAGATAAAGTGATTTCTTTTAAACAGTTAGTTGTATGCATGTTAGGAGGTTTTTAGCTAACTAATTGGTGAGGGGCTCTGGTTGACAATCCGGACATTCAGGAGAAGGAGACGGGGCAGGAGTATCGGGACCACCTATGATTA
>JANIJF010000004.1:58919116-58937208 GCA_024520955.1 Erythroxylum bequaertii
TTAAATAATCGAGTTGATTAATTGAATCTTTGGACTTAAAGAGTTTTTAAGGTTGATCTTTCGAAACTTAGTGGATTCTATCCCCAAAAATTATTTTGAACAGTGATAACCTGCGCCCATTTTCAAGAGGACTTTATAAATTTGATTACAATCTTAGTTTTCACCAATTTCACAATTCCCAAAAATCCAAATCCAAAAAAATATTCTTTTATACTTTTCTTTTCTTTAAATTTCAAGCAACAAACCAAAACCCCCTTTTTACTTGCTTTAATTGCATAATTCGACTTAGGCTAGTTTTTAAACCAATTTCCATCGATTCCAACAAGAGAGACAACCCGAGGTTCAGCTTGCTGCAATCTTGGAATTAATTATTTTGATCGGTTACCAAGGTCGATTTTCGGATCGAACAACAAAACCGCGATCAAGGATAACAGTAAGAAGAGGAATGGAAGTACAAATCTTGTTTTTAAAGGCGAACAATAGTGGGCTTGTAGTCAACGACAGGGACTTTTTCCAACACAGGCAAGAATGAAGAGGCATATTCAACATGAGCAGGATGAACTATATACTCTGCAATGCCCTTTGTACTCTCAAACGTCGATATGAAAACATGAGTGAATCCCTGATGTAGGTTCTCAATGCTCACATCAGTACCCCACACAAAAGCCTTCATGGGTTCGATGAGATTGATCCACCACTGGAGGCAGAGTCAACCTTGGTCGAAGGTCAATCTGTGATAAAGTTTCCAGTATTTTGCTCGTCTGTAGGGAGATAATTGATTGAAGAAGTACTGTTGATACCAATAGGAATTTGTTTAGCAATATCAACTAGCTGAAGAGAAATGGCAAGTTTGGAAGGTGGTGCACTGTTTACAGTTTGGTTCTCACTTGGAGCAGCAGGGGGCTTTGTTTGTAGCAGGAGCTGGAGCTTCACCACTTCCAAACAAATAACCCAATGAACTCTGACCACCAACACTCCTAACTCCACGACCCATGTTGTATCTTCTCGTTAAACTTTGAAGATCAAAATCTAAGTGGAGAAGAGAGTGAGCGACGAGACTGTTGCGTGCAACAGATACGTGCCTTTTATGCTTACAACAGTATCTGTTATGTAGAAATGCATTTAATGCCAGTAGTTCTATTTTTTCTTGTGAGAAAGACATCTAACTAGATTTAACTTGAGATGGGTATTATTGGGTTTGGCTTTAATACAAACGTGGTTGTCCTGCATGGGAAGAGAAAGTTGAGGAGCTTGTTTTGGAAGGTTAGAGCTGAAATTAAGAGACAAGTGAAAAAGAAGAAGAAGAATAGTAGGTCCAGGTCCAGTTTTAGTTTCCACTACTATCCTTTCAGCTATGCTCTCAACTTTAACAATGGCAACTTTGGGTTTTTCCGCTGCATTTGCTCGTCATCTTCGTCGTCATCTTTAGGCAGTAACTCTCATTGTTTTCAAGTTCTGATCAAGTTTTGTAAACTAAAGAGTAGCTATATAACTTGCGTAGTAGAATGAAGACTGATAATCATCTTTGCATCTTAATCAAGACAAGTTATCATTCTAGTAGTGACAAGACCAGAGAAATCGTAGAAACAAATAAAACAAATACCAAGAGATATGAAAGTACACCCAGATAATAAATACGTGAAACAGAACAACGATACAGTACAAGAAGAAGCAACATAAATAAACACAAACTTGGACTGCCAGCAAGACTCTGAAGATGCTAACGTCAGCGTAGAGAGAAAATTAGTTTTGGTTAAAAAAAACAACAGGTTTTTGTGTATTAGGGAAACGCTTTTTTCTATTGTCAAATATTACAGAAACGTAATTTTTCCGTTTTCATAAAACCATTGTAGTTTTTTTTTATTTTTGAAAACAACACAATAAAATAGTGAAGAACCAAACGTGTTTTAAGATGAAGTTTCTTTTTTTTTTACAAACCACAACAAGAAACAAGAAAACAAAAACAAAAACAAATGGAACTAAATAAATAGTTTCATATCGAAAGTAATTTTCTTGGTTATTAATTTAGAAATTTGAGTAGTTGGAGAACATTCTTAAAAAGTTCAACCTTTTTCTTACAAGAATCGATGATTAGCAGAAATTTACTAAAAATATGATGAAGAATCAAATAATCAACTTTAAGTGTCATATTTCTTAGTTTAGTCCAAAAAGATACTTTGGAGGTATATTACTTGCTCAAAGGAAATAGAGGGTCATATTTTTCTCGAGAAAAAAAGAAGAAGAAGAAGGTAATTATGATAATTAAAAAAGTTTAGCAATAAAGAAGAAGAAATACAACAATTAGGATATTGAAAATTGTAAATTGCTCAGTACCATTAGTAGAATAAAATCAAAACATGATGTCCCCCATTAATGTTATTAAATTACAGAAACTGACAAAAAAAACAAGCAACAATCCAATCAAAATACTAATGAATTTAAAATTGAAAAACCTAAAATTCAATCTCACAAGCTAATAGTGCAATACACATAAATAATCCAATTAATCACTTCAAATTAACCAAAAAAAAAGACTTTCAATAGAATTACAAATACAAGATTATCCATCAAATTTCATCTTATAACAAATAAATGAAGTGCAATTCCTACCCTAAAAGCTTGAAAATAGACCTTTGACTGGACACTTGATCGTCTTGGTTCATACTAAATTAATCTTGTAACATGTAACAGGCCTTTTGTTACATGATAGGTCGACTTGCAAATTAGGGTATTGAATTTGGCCCACTAGGAACAGTCTCAATACGTCATGACATCGCCATATTTTCACCTCCTCAAACCCAAACAACAGTACCGTATCCTTCTAGTTATCAGACAAACACAGAACAGAGAAAAAGAAAGTAGAGGGACAGCAAATCACATCAATCAATGGACAGAGAATGGGGTTCGAAGCCTGGAAGCGGGGGCGCCGCCTCCGCCCAGAACGAGGCAATCGACCGCCGTGAACGTCTCCGACGTCTCGCCCTTGAGACCATCGATCTCGCTAAAGATCCCTATTTCATGCGAAACCATCTGGGCAGGTGAAATATAATTATAATAATGAGAAAGGAATCAACTTTGGAGGCCAATTGATTTAATTTTGGTTTGAGTTTTGTTTGTTTGTTGGGTGTTCACTGTGTTTTTTGTTGGTTAACTGGTGATGTAGTTATGAGTGTAAGCTGTGTCTGACTTTACACAACAATGAAGGGAACTACTTGGCCCATACTCAGGGCAAGCGTCACCAGACCAATTTGGCTAAGAGAGCCGCTCGAGAGGCCAAGGAGGCTCCTGCTCTTCCTCAACCCAACAAACGCAAAGTTAACATTCGCAAGACTGGTAAATTAAAGCTCTTGTCTGTACTGCCCTTTTTCCTTTGGTTCTTTACGTGGGAACTTGGTAGTTATAGTAATTCTTTTACCATTCGTGCAGTTAAAATTGGTAGACCTGGGTATAGGGTGACTAAGCAATTTGATCCAGACACAAAACAGAGATCACTTCTGTTTCAGGTTTTTGATTTTCATTTTTCCTTCTTCCTGTTGTTCCTTGTACTATGGAATTTTAGTAGTGATATGCAGTTATATTTCATTAATATTATGTAGATAGAGTATCCTGAAATAGAAGATAATATGAAACCAAGGCATCGATTTATGTCATCTTATGAGCAGGTACTATCTTCTCTCTTTTCTGTTTTGCTAGAATTGTTTGTTATTTGCAGTTATTATGATAAATTTACTCTGCTTTTGTGTAGCTTGTGTTTCATTGTGCTTGTCCTATTGTTGAATCTTGAACTTTCTGAACCCCATTGATCTTTATGTCATTCTTCTCTTCTTTTGGGAAGTAGTACACCATACTGCATAAAATCTAACCATCTTAATTTGGTTCGCTTTGTCATGGATGCAGAAAATCCAACCCTTTGATAAGAGATACCAATATCTTTTATTCGCAGCAGATCCTTACGAGATAATTGCTTTCAAGGTAAACTGATATGAATTTGATTCATGGATTCAATTTGACCATGTCATCTGTTCCAGTTTTAGTTATTGGTTCTTTTTTCATATCCTCAATTCAGGTTCCCAGCACTGAAATTGATAAGTCCACCCCAAAATTTTTCTCACATTGGGATCCTGACTCAAAGATGTTCACAGTAAGTATTTTGCCACAAATACTTGTCTTGACCTTGCCTGTTATGTTACGCATGGACTATGTTTCATGGTCCTGTGCTTACACTTGTGCCTAAGTTCTCTTTTTAGTAGTGAGATTGCATATTAGGACAAATTAGCTTTAGTCTTGGTGTTAGGCACACAGGCATTCCTTGAAACTTTTAGTGGGACCATGATGTCTTGATAAAGCCAACTTGACTAAGGTTGACTACAACATAAATTTGCATGTGACCTACCCTAATCATACTATTAATACATGTTTCTTGTTGCTTTTGCACGCAAGATAGATCTCATGCTACATTAGTATAGGTTGCTTGTGGAATATATATATATATATGTATGTATTTCAGTTGGGTAATCAGGTTTTAGTCATGCTGTGACTTTAAAATAAAATTCCATTTTAGCTAATCCAGTCCTCAATTACAGTTGCAGCTGTACTTCAAAATCAAGCCACCAGAGCTGAACAAGCCTCAGCAGGCTACTGCTGCCAATGGAACAGCAGCTCCAGGGGTACCACCAAGGTCGTTGCCTCCTCCACCACAAGCTCCACCTCCACCACCACCTCCACCACAAGGGCTATCAACAGGAACAAGACCTCCACCACCACCAATGCATGGATCATTACCTCCGCCTCCACCTCCAATGTCAAATGGGCCTAGGCCTATGCCTCCTGGTGGAACACCAGCAGCTCCTCCTCCACCAACTGGTGGTAGTGCAATGTCAAATTTCACTCCTGGCACACAGGTTGGTGCCCCCCCATCAATCCCACCGCAAAGTTTTCCAGGACAACAGATGCCGATGCGTCCACCCCCGCCACCTCCAAACATGGGACAGTAGATTTCTTGGCCCACTGGGTTCTGTTCAGAATGTTTTGTGTTGGAATACATCAATTGGTCTCTCAAATGTATCGAATTCCCTTGAATCTGAATGTATTAATTGACAGGTGCTAGAAGTTTTCATATGAAAATATCTTAGCAAGGATAGAACTAGAGCGTCGAAGAAGTATCAACATGTTCCTGTTCATTTTCTGGTTGGAAGATATGTTGTTAACCTTTCTGTTTCCGTCTCCTCCCTTTATAGAAAAATATGTGGAGAGAGGAGAGGGAGAGGTTTGGTCCTCCAGCTTCGATTTTAGATACGCAGACTTTTTCGACTTGGGAGTCCTTGGATTTTGTTATGCATTTCTTTTCGTGTATGTTTTCTTGTATCATGAAATTGTAGAAAGAGCAAGTCGCATTTCTCTAGTAGTACTAAATTGTGTAGGCCTTTAGTCATCTGTTTTAATTTCCCATAAATGCAGGCTCAAACACGACAACTTCAATTTTTGGAGTTCAAAAGTTAACGGATGGATTTCAATGGTCCCGTGTAATCCTTCAGGCAATTTGCTATGTATCGTTTTCGACCAAGTTCATCAAAATATAGATGGTAGTTATGAAGCTTTTAACAGCAATTTCACCTGGGTGGAGGATACTGGCACGAAGTGTCATATGCCAAGTGAGGAAAATGAGGTATTAAACTTGAATTTTGTAATCATCCAAGACAGGCCCTCTAATGTTGCAATTGTAAACAATTTCACAAAAACTGAAAGGAAAGAACAAATTTACTATAGTTCGGGAAAACAGAAGGGGGATGAGTTCATATTTTTGCACAGAGACTCGATGTGGAAAGTGCTCCGGAATGAAGTGTTCATGGAACTCCCAGTGCACGTAAATACAACCGAGCCAAAAGACTTTTAAGATGTCACCACATTAGGTGGGAACACTTTTTTGATGAAGTCTAGGAACCGTCTGGAGTAAAATGTAGGATCAACAGCAGAGATGGACAAGGAATCATATTGAAGAGATTTGTATTTGTGTTCTATCTTCTTACACAAATTGTACTCCTGCAGTATGTCGATTATGCCTAGGTAAAGAACTACGTCATATGCTTCATGAAACACCTGCTTTTCTTCTTTCCCTGTTACCTGCTCTGCCCTTGCTGGCATGTTGACACCGAGTTGGATTTGAAGCCTGCTCACAAATTTTAAGAATGACAAAAGGGAACTTAATGGAGCAACTAAAACGAGTAGCATATTTTGCAGCAGTTCAAATGCATAAGAAATTTCTTCTTGGTCTCTGATTCACTGTTGGACCTTTATTCTTCAGAATGTCAACAAAATTGATGTGTTTACCCTTAACATAGAACATCTATATTCCTGCTAGTGTTGACTAATCAGGTTTATGCTAATTTTACTACCAAGAAACTCAACTATTTTAATGCACATTAAAGTTCTTAGGCATGCTCATATTCTTCACAGGTGAAAGTATAAAAGGAAGACTGAAAACTGACATTACAAGTCTAAATATGAACTCCAATTGATGTTCTACGGCATGAATCCTTAAGAATGGTTAAGGACAACGTACTTTGCTGTGCCAGGAAGAAGAAGATCCACTTCCTTGTTACCGGCAGATGATGCTCGCAATCGGCTACCTCTAACATGAGGACCCACTACAATACTATTATCACACCCACGAGGAACCAAGACAAGACCTTCTGGGTAGTTTTCATCTTCAATGGTATCTGCAGGAAGACATCAGAAACACCCAATTGAAACATGAGAACATTTTCCTATTTGATTCTATAAACTATGAAGATGTAAATCGCAGGCAGACAGACAAGGCCAAACAGGACTAATGTCCTAGAACACATGTATGATCCATTAAATTCCCTCTGCTGATTATAGACAATGTACTTGTATACACATACATGTTCACATTCACAATTCTAACATGTACTTAAAACTTGCAAAGCAACACCAGAAACAAAACCAAAAGTGAGAAGGATCTACACTTTTTTGAGCTTCCAAGATTAGTTAAAGTGGACAACTAAACCTATCATAGTTTGAGAAATTATTACTGGATCTAAGATGGCAAGCTTAATTGGAGGTAGAAAACCTTGACTTGTTATATATGACACGTGGAACTGTCACTTCAGCATGCAGCTAATATTGATTTACCCTCATCCACCTTTCTCTTCCTATGCTGATACTAGTCTACAGCAATTAGTACCACAAGTGTGCTCTCTATAATAATTTGTCATTTTCCATACTTCATTCAATGTCTCTCTATTTTATCGAGGCAGAACATGCTAGAAACACCGGCTAAGAGAAACATAAGGTGTTTACTGAGGTACCTGCCTTCCTCTGGAAGAACTCCCAAGCCTTCACCTCTTGTACCTTGGTTGTTGGACGTTGAAGACCGTAGATGTTGCGGGGCTCGATAATGCACACCTAACAGAAGGCTATAATCCATAATTTGCTGAGTTTCCAAAAATTTGCTATCTGTCTCTATCTGCCTGCATACAAGAAAGCAAACAACAATGTATCTGCACCTAGGAAAATCTAGGAACAACAATTATCACGCATATTCTGCAAAATTAATTGTAGACATAATCAGGCATGACAATATGATAACATAAATGACTAAGATGCCTCTATGTTTTGGTGCATAAATTCCAATTATTTTTCTCAAAGAACTTACAGCTTGAGCATGTATTTAGGCAATTGTTGCCCACTGAAACTCAGAGAGTATTAGCATGAGAAGTTATATAATATTTTATATTATCTGCATAAGTGGTTCACTTATGCTATCGCATCAGTAGCACTGAGGATCTCAGCATTCTCAGCAAAATGTAATTGCAACCTGGTCCAAGCACGGGTCAAATGGATGGTAATGTCAAGTAGAGAGCAGGGTAGTGTTTATCTAAGTCATTGTTCTTGATGTATGAAAATGAGCACAAATTTTGTTTTACTCCTGATTAGAAGAAAATATGTTATTTTAATTTAGAAAAAAAAAGGATCTCAAGGATAGGAGCTGCCACTTCAGATATATATCGACTGGTCATAGGTAAGAATCATAAAGATGAAATTCTAAAGCTTGTTGATTGCCAATCCTCGAATCTATATCTCCTCGTATGAAATAAAGACAAGCTTTTTTTTCTTTGTCCTTGTTGGAGAAATCCAGAGAAAAGGGCTCTTAGGGAAGAGATGCTGCTACCGTTTGTTATATAATAGAAAAGGGAGACGATAGACGATTTGTAATAATGGATTTTAAGTTAGGAGACCGCACTCATGTAAGTGATATACCGACATTTTTCTATATGATACCCACCTCGGAGAAACTTAATGAAATTATTTGTAAGAGAGAAGAAGGAAAGAGAGCTAGCATATGGAAAAAAAAACTAATAATTGATAATGGAAATAATCCACAAACTTCAATAGTTAAGGTCAACAACATATGGCCAAGGAGGTAGAACTTACTTTAGTAAAGCATCTTGCCATGAAAGCTCCAGATAGAAGTGGTAATTAAGGTCCAAATCCTTCAATGTGGTGCTCTCGTCAATTTCGATCTTGTCTGCCGATCTTCCCAGTGATGAACCTTTCAAATCAAACCTTCGATGTATCCTTAACTCTGTGCAAAACATGTTTCCCATCACCACAAAGCGAAACTGCAATGCACGAAAGAGCTCATAAAACATCTAGCTCTAGGATGGTGTAATACTGACAAAAACTGCAAGACCAATTACCACCAATTGTTGCATGTTATAAATATATGAGAATAAACTTATAACATGATATGTCATTAGTATGGAAAAGGACCAGTATCATTTAACATACAGAATAATAATAGCAATTACCTTCTGCCCACTTGAAGGTTTGATTCTATGAAGCCCAAAAAATTTGGTTATGAGTGTATTTTCATACGATCTGACATGATGATGATAGTCTGGAAGCATTTTCACAAGCACCTACAAGTCAGAAAATTGTCACCAGAGCTGAACATCTTAAATCAAGATATTCAAAAAAATTCAAATAGCTAAAATTTCAGGATATTTTTTTTGTCTTTAGGAATTGCCACAATAATTCAACTAAAAGAATTACCTGAATGGATAATTATCATGGCAGGTGCCATTGGACCTACCCTGTGGACAGAGTCTAATTTAGATATAGTTCTAAGAGTCCTTTTTTGTTAGTAAAAGTGTAACCCAGGTGCTTGTCGTCACATTTCCATTTGGAATTTACATTTGTATATTAACTCAACTATGTCAAATTACAGGATTACAGGTTGAACTTTCTATATATAAGAATTTTGTAGAGTCTCAGGCTGCAATCACCAAGTGGAAAGAAGGAAGTTGAGAAATATAAGGTGCTCGTGTGCTGGTCGTAATTGTCTCCAGACCAAAGACAAGGTTCAAATGAAGATGGTAAACCTGGACTTCAGACTTTCGGAGTGTCTTAATCATGAAGCGATCATCTTGAGACAGGAAAAAGATGCTACCACTTTTCCCAGGAGAAGAGAGCTCCCTAAGAGTGTCATTTCCACAAATGGACAACATATAGTCAGCAGTATCAATCTTGAACATCTCCCTTAAATTCCTACAATGAGAATTAATAAGGTTATTAACATGGAACCTAAAGATCTAAAACAGATCAAAATTAATGAAACAAACTAACTCGTCAAAGAGTATAGGTTGAAGGTCTTGAAAAACTAGAAACATATATATCAAAGAATTGGACAGGTGGAGAGGTCTGATAATGCTAGAAAAATAGGAATAGAAGGTGAAATAAATATTACGCTTTCCTAACTATGTTCATATAATGAACAGAACTATAGAAGGTTAAGAAAAGAAACCTGAAAACAATTGGGCAGTAATCTTTCCACTTGAAGTCGTCTGATTGATGAGGTGGTGTCAATTGGCATCCGGTTTTCGGAAAGTGCATAGAAAAACTTGCATTTGAGACAAAATCTGATTGACGAACTTCTCGCCTCTGTACAGGAGTGATTTTCCCAACAGTGTATCTGATCATATTCTAATGCATATTCAACAACTAATATTCGTACAAGTAAACAAAAATGATACAGGTACAAAAATGAATATCATGTGTTTTCTCACTATTGATATTGGATATCTCAACAACCATATCTAGAAGCTAATTTATTTTTTTGTAACTCAAGGAATTGGAAAGGTAAATGTAACTAGATATCAATCACTAAATTAGAAAGAAATACGTAAATGTGGTGAATCAATTCCTCCCAGGAACAAATTCTTTCACCAAAAGATGGTGCTTCAACAGGAAATGGACAGAGGAGTTAGAGCTCAAGAAACTAAATTCTGTTGGATAATGCAAGGAATAATTCAGACAGAATATCTATCAATATTATGAGGGTTAGAATTGTAGTCATGTGGTTATGGATGTTACATAAGATACAAACTTGATCTACCTAATTCCAAGTTGCAAACTGAGCATTAGGTCATAACTCTTATGCCCTCTAATGATCATTTCACCAGGTCTCTTGACTTCTTTTGCGAGCTTCCTTTCCCGTTCTTTTGCTCTTCTAGATGATGGTGAAAAACTATTATCCAAGACAAGTTCACTAATCAAAACACCTTGAATATATTCCCGTTCCAAGATAGGTGGTATCTTTATCTCAACTTCTCTATCTATACCATCAGAAGTGGATTCCGCTAACTCAGTAGAAAAATCATGTCCAATCACCTTTTCAATAGAAACCTCAAGACTCCATCGTCTTTCCAGGAAAACATTTTTGTTGCGTGACTGCTCCAAAGATAACAAATTTCCTTTGGAAAGTCTATCAGTACAATTATGACGAGATCCTTGCTCATCACAAGCCTCAACATTTGCTGTATCTACTGAAGATAAATGTTGAATATTCATATGGTTGTACTTTTTCAAGTCTGGCAGTAAGCCTCTTTTCCTTAACGCATTAAGATATCGTTCTTGCACTGTTGGAAATCGGCTGCCTTTAGGGTAAAATGTTCCTTTTCCATCCTTTAAACCATGCGTCCAAGTTCCAACATAGCATCCTCCATCACTCCAAGTATATACGCCAAATCCGTTCATCATGCCATTTAACCAGCTTCCTTCATGTGAGTCCCCATTGATCCACTTAAGAGTCCCTTTCCCTGTCATTTTCCCTCCTTTCATATTCCCGATATATACATTTCCATTCGCCCAGGTATACTTTCCAGGTCCTTCTGGACTTCCCTGGATCCAGGAACCCTCAAAGATGTCTCCATGAGGATAAACTTGATATCCTAGACCGTGCTTGAGATTCAATCGCCATCTTCCTTTGTATGTCAGATTAGTGGAATCAATATAGGTTCCTGTACCATGAATATAGCCACCAGAAAATTTACCCTCGTAAATTGCTCCAGAAGGCCACAGAAGTTTTCCATTTCCATGTCTCGCCCCCCTTTGCCATTCACCTGCATAAACAGAGCCATCTGACCAAACATACTTCCCATTACCCTCAGGTACATTACCAAGCAATGACCCAAAATACGATTCCCCGTTGGGAAGAAAAAGCTCCCCTACTCTAATTGCATCAACTTCAGAATATGTATGGTCAACTTCACCATTGATTGATATGGATTTACGATCTCTATCGGAAATAGCACCAACAGACTCTATTCTGTCTGAAAAACTTAATGCTCCTACATTATCAAGAATGGACACTGGGCCAGACATGCATAATTCCCAAAAGAGTACAATTTCTAAATTCAAACACAATTATAAATGGTTTAAAACGTTCAATGGATTATCTGACAGTAGTACCACCATGACAATGTAGGATTTGATTTTAATGCACTTGTTCTCTTGTCTGTCAATCAAACAAAGATCAAAGATTTGTTAGCATGTCAAAAAAGAGAATCTAAACTCCATCAGAGCACTTTTCTGAAATATAAAACAAAAGCACGTACAGAGCTTAATCAGATAAAACAAGAAGCCTATTTCATCTTTTACTATCAAAGGATGCAAAGGAAACAAATACACTCAACGAGGGAATCATTTAACTCAAAACGGTCTTAACTTCAAGTCCAGCCCAGGATGATCAATTGTCAATCCCCTATATCCTTCTTAATGACTGGATTGTTCTTTTGAGTTAATTGTATGAGAAACATATATCCACCAATTAACAATAAAAAAATGCATATGTACCTATGACAAGTGGATTAACGTGGTTTATACTCCACACCTTTTGTTTATAGAAGTTTGAATCTTGATATTCTTTCCCAGAGAACACTAATGACTCAAATATTTAAACAGATGAGTAAAGTTTTGGAACAGAGAGGTTGTCTTCTCTCCATCAAATACAAACAAGAAACTAACCAATGAAAAACAATAATACGCAGCAATTTAAAAAGATAAGTGATCTCATTCCACATCTGAAATATAACTCCATAAAATTTCACAACCTGAGTTATTCCTAATCGTATTAATCCTTCTCAATGTAGATATTAATAAAGATCTCTCTTTCCAATTTTCTATTACCCTTTTGACTTATAGTTTTCATTGAACCACAGCATCTTTTCTTTCACCCTCAAAACAAGATAGATTTTTATCTAACAGAACTCGTGATCGACCAACGAATCGAACGACGCCAACGCTTAGCATTTGGAGTTGGATTACACCAAACAGAACTTGGAAGGAAAACAAACAAATATTTACGCAAACATGAAATGCTCAACTTTCCGTCTCTTAATCCATACGAAACAAAACTTTCACAAACGCGGATTAACAGAGAGAGACCAGAGAGAACCTTGAAGAAGAGTTAAATTCCAGTTTTTCGAGTTTGGCTGAATGTTTGCTACACAACTCTGCTTAACTTAAGTGTACACTATTGCGTGTTTATTGTAGAGCTTTTACATCGCATTTAACTGTCAGATTCTCTGTTTTTTTTTTTCTTCGTTATCTGAATTTCAATCATTTATTTACGTGAAATTTATTTAATTTATATAAATAAATAGTTGAAATTTATTAAAATAAAATTATTAAATAATTTTTAAATTTTTTTAAATTACCAACTAATCTTTCAATATATTGTTCTATACGATTTTTAGTTTTACATCAACGTTGCCCTAAAAATCATAATAATATATATTTGAACTAACAACTATCTCTTTATTTCCATTAATATTACTTTCACATATTTTATATATAAGCAACAACAATAGTTAAAGATGATTTAATTATCTTACAAATATAAAATTAAAAATAATGTAAAGTATTTAAAATATTATAATTTACATTATATAATAAAAAAATAATTACATCAAAGCATCATATAAGTAAGAATAACAAAGGTTCATGACTCTGTACGTTTTAAAACAAGAGTTTTCATCAAGAAACATATCCAAATAGAAGTGAAACATGAAACAAAAACACTTATAGTTAAAATTTTTATATTTATATTGGATAAAAAGAATTTAACATATGCATCAAGTACAAGTGAAATTAAAAAAATACAAGAAATAAAAAATTAAAACTTCATTCAATTAAATACTTGTTTAAATCGCATTGACCTCTATTTTTATTTGATACAAAATCCTTATTATTGAGACAAGTCTCATCATCGTCATCATTCAAATTTATTGCACCAAATGATATACAAATACTTTCTCATCTAAGGCTTTCTTCTAAGTCATTTTCATCTATTAAACTGGGTTCTTAAAACAATTAATCCGCTAAAAGATCGATATGATCAAGACAAATTGGATAAATAGAACTACTTGTCTATTAAAAGTCGTAGTAAACAAATAAAATTAAATTATTAAGAAATTAAAAAAATATTTTACTTAATAATGATAATATCATATCTTTCTCAAAACTTTAAGTTGTATCAAACAAAGATCTAATTGTTTGATCTTTTGTGTTCTAATCTATTCCTTTTCTTAAAATAGATGAATTCAAATATATTTTAATTTCTTTCACACATTGTTGCGCTCACAAATTGACTCAAAATTTAAATTACAAACCTTTATAGGATATTACATTTGAATTCAAAGCAATAGATACATCAAAATTGGCCCCACTAAATAACTATAAGACAACAAAAGTAACTTATAAACAAAATAAAGTATGATTAATTTATAAGAAGTAACAAAAGTGAATAAATATATACCTGAATTAAGTTTGTCTCTTTGACGAATTGTAATAAGCACCTTAAAATTACCAAAAGTATCATTGTAAACCTCCATGAACTTAAAAGATCTTGTATCATCTCATATGCAACAATTATTGTAATAGTTAACAACACTCTTATTAACTTCAGCTTTCATCATAAAACTTGGTCTAAAATAGACATTAAGACTAAAAAAAGCCCCAACTGTAAACACTAGAGAGTAAAGTTGTCTTTTCTGTCTTTCATTGATGAATGTAAGATAAAGTGTATACAAAGAAGACGTATTTTTCATATTGGCGTTGATTACTTCCTTCACCCTCTCTACGATATCATAAAAATAACTCATTGTTACTTTCTCATCATTATCAGCTAGATAAAGTACAATCATCAGAGGTTTACAAACTTGGATTACAAATGAATACTGGGGCCAAAATTTATGATCTTCAAGGATAATTATAGAAATCTCCATTACAACATTAGACCTGACATACTGAAATGTAACCTACTTGTCACTTGTAAACATTTATCTAAGCTCCTTCTTCATTAGAATAAAGCACTGGAATGATAGGAAATTAGTCGCAAATCTTGTAATAATAGGGCGACATAAATTCCTAACATTGGTGAAACCCTTTCTCATTCAATTTAGACCTATGCATGATTATAGATAAACTTGGTCACTTTTCTTACTTTGTGCATAATTTCATCAATGATAGGAAAGTATCAAGGATTTCTTATTTTTTTCTAACACCAAGTCAGTGCAATGTGCAACACAAAGATTTTAATTAAAAGAATTATACCTACTTTGTAATCTTTTTCCTGTAGGTTTATAAGAAGAATTATTATCAGTAATGAACTGTACAATGTATTTTAGTCCAACTTTATTTACAACTTCATCAAATATCTTAAACAAAGTATTAATATTTCTAATAAAGCTAGATGCATTAATAGACTTCAAAAACATTATCCCTTTAAAAAAATAAACAAAATAATAGTAATAACAATAGGCTCATGTCTTTTATATGTCCAACCATTACATATGATTGACACTTATAAGCTACTAAGTCATTCTTCTCTTATCCAAATAAATTTTTATTTAATAAATAGAGTTGCTCAAAAGACTACCTCTATAGTAATCAATCGACGGAGCTTTATATCCTAGACCATAAAAGTCAATAACATTTTGTATAAGTTGGTAATAATAAGACTAGGCATCATTGAATGATATATTATATCATACTACCATCTAGCCATTTCCATGTCCACATTATGAGTTACTTATTTAAATTGTAAGGCACTACGAATTGGAGGTTAAACTCCAAGTGTTGTTCTTGGTGTAAAAAAGTTAAATACATGTCTTCTTCTCTTTTTCACATTAGGTGCAACATTCCCTCTTGTTGGGTACGAATACTTCTTTCAACATACACAATATTATCTTGACCACAAAAAAAAAAAAATTTCCACTACCAATTTTGTAGTTCAATCTTTGCCTTTTATCTTTTTCATGTCGACACTCTTCAAGCAAAGTTTTCATTTGTCATTTCAAATTATGACTGACTTTCTTAAAAGACTTCGTATCACCTTTGATCTCAGCTAAATGCTTCTTTAATTTGGTGATTCCCCCACCTTTCAAATATTTGTTACAATACAAATAAATGATATAGTTCTTCATTCCAAAAACCAATATAGAATGAGCTCAAGCTGGATCATCGAATCTTCCTAAAATTGAAATGACTGAATTATTAAGAATATTTAAACTTTCTTCCATTTATCTGTAAAAATAAATAAAGACTTATATCAAAATAAAATTAATAACTTCATTTTCAAAAGGCAAAGTTTATATATATAACAAATTCAATAGTACTTAACTATATAACATCATTACAACTTTCTTTTGGTAATGCACATTGCAAATAAGCTTTTATTATACAAAATTAAAAAATAATTGCTTAAAACATTTATATTTTCACATTATATTAAGCTACTTTCATAAATCAAGACATATCTTATTAGTCATTTTAATATAACCATAAAATAACCTAATTAGCTTAAGTTAAATATAATCAAAAAGAAATTAAATTACCTAAAGTCTCTCTTTTCAATTCCCATGAACTATTTTATATTATGTATTTAAATATCCATAATGTAGGATAATGAATGTGTATTTGTAAGTTTGCTATAATATTATAAATGTTTCTTTCCAAAGTTTAACTTTGTGTCTTTGTAATGTTATTTCTAATGACAATAATATAAGAACCCAAACATTAATTTAAAAAACTCAAAATTTATCTCACTTTTATGATTATTAGAATAAAAATAACCTAAAAATTCATATAAATAGGACTTCATCTTCATGCCTTTATAAAGCCATTCATAGAAATACTCATTAATAACATACATAAATTCAACAACACAATAGTTCCCTAACAAAACCAGGTTAATAAGACATATAATGACATGAATCATGTTAATAAATAATAATATTTTTACAATTTACAAAAGCAAGTTAAAGTGTTGCTTAAAATTAAACTAGATAATTTGTATATGAATAATTATAGTATACTGTTTACAAAAGGCACAAACAAGCTAGTCCAAATCAATCACCAACTAGCAAAAACTCATAATTCATAGACCAACACAAGAGCCAAAAGGTCCCAAAACTAGAACTTCAATAGTTTAGCCAACGATGGGAGAAGATGATGAAGCAGCTTTGTACGATAGAGGAGCTGCAAACGAAGGAGCAGTTAAGCAACACTATATGAGAATCAAAAAGTAATGTGGACGATGGACTGGTGTAGATTTGAGAACCAAGAACCAAAGGAGTAGATTTACGATAGCCAATTAGGATAGACGGGAGCAAACTTGAGATGGTGATGGAGAATTAAGAAACGAAGGGTCAAGGATGAGGAAAGCAAAGCAAAGCAGAGCAAAGAAGAGGCACTACAATAGAAACCACATTTGGCTATCAAACAAACCGACACTAAAAGTCTCAAAATCATCGCTAAAAGTCATTAGCTTTAGCGGCAATTTATATTAATCACCAAACCTCCATAGTTGAAAACTATAGGTGACATTTTTCACTAATTGTCACTAATAGTTTTTTCCTACGCTTTATTTTCATTGTCAAAAACTATTCACGACGTTTCAAAAAATTGTCGTCAATTCATTTTGGCTACACTTGGTTTTCGTAGCTAAAAATTATTGGCTATGTTTCGAAAATGTAGCCAAAATTTTTTAGCTACGTTTATGAAAACATAGCTAAGAATCAAAGGTTTTTAGCTACATTTTAAAAAAATTAATGTTATACCATGTTAATTATAATTATTTGTGACATTTAAATCCATATTATTGTATATAATATTTATATTTGTTTATTGTTAATTTATTATTAAAATAATTGATAATTTGAAACATTATATATAAAAAGTAAAATATCATTAAATTATACTAATAGAGAGAATATTTTTCGTATACAAAATTTTAATTACAGCCATAGCAATTCTTATAGAAAAATAATAAATACAGAGACTAGTTTACAAATTATAAATATTGAGATTACAAAAAAAAATACAACGTAATTGAGATGATTAGGTAGGTTTATCCATGTCGATAAGAGCAACTTCATACCTTAGTCATTATATAAGAAAGATAAATGACTAGAACCTCATTGTTTATAAGAAGATTAGACCTTGCAGAGAAAATTCAAATCACTACCTAGGCCTCATGGTGTGGAAACCACCCAATACCAAATGGATTTTCTTGTTTTAACAACCTTTAATATCATGTTGGAGTACTTGATTTACGTGACAATAATGAAGCCCTGTCAAAATTTGCCTCATGTACCACTAAAATAAAAGAAGCAAGGCAGGGTATGAAGTTAGAGGACTGGTCGATCATCGAAATTAGTCATTAAGAACTGAGTGATTAGATACAAAGAATTAGTTCCATGGCTCCCAACAGCTTATAGAACTCACCC
>JANIJF010000004.1:58963610-58977516 GCA_024520955.1 Erythroxylum bequaertii
GCATGTGCTAGGTTTACGAGTTCCCGTTTGCATGGGACTCTCTCGCATGCGGACGGGCTGAGGAGAGCGTGGATCGGACTTGGGCTTGACATAGCCATTAGGTGTGAGACTGATCTTTGAAGATTGGACCGATCGACCCATGGGTCATTTTGACTGGGCTCGGGCCCTGTACGACCGACCCGACCAGTATCTTTCCTACATGCAGGAGCTCTTGCAGGAACCTTTACTATTACAAACAAGTGTCCGTATACTGTCTGGCCTGCAACTCTAACCAGAGAAGGCCGCCCTCAGTTGTCCAAGACCGGGTTTGAGTTGTCATCCGGCGCATCATCATCCATCGACAACGTTCCAGGTGATTGGAGCGGCAGGGTCTGGGCACGAACCAACTGCGCCACTGATGCTGCCGGAAAGTTTACTTGTGCCACTGCAGACTGTGGCTCGGGCCAAATCCAGTGCAACGGTGCAGGCGCAATTCCACCGGCGTCGTTGGCAGAGTTCACTCTCAACGGCGATCAAGGAAAAGATTTCTATGACCTCAGCCTCGTCGACGGCTATAACCTGCCACTCTCTATAACCCCACAAGGCGGTTCTCCCGACTGCAAGATCACAAGTTGCCAGAATGATGTGAATAAAGTTTGTCCGCAGGAACTAGCAGTAAAAGGGCCTGACGGAAGTGCTATTGCTTGCAAGAGTGCATGTCTGGCATTTAATCAGCCCAATTACTGTTGCACCGGCGATCACGATAAGCCGGAAACTTGTCCGCCGACTGATTACTCAAAGATTTTCAAGAACCAGTGCCCTCAGGCTTATAGTTATGCTTATGATGATAAGAGCAGTACTTTCACGTGCCCAACTGGTCCTAGTTACCTTATCACCTTCTGCCCTTTATTACCTCAATTCTAGATCTAGCCATGTTTACAGATTTCATGGCTTTTAACTATCAGATCATTCCATAAATTAATGAATAATTACTCCAAGCCATTATGGCTTTTTACTCGTTTATGTTCCTTTTGTGCTCAAGAGTTACGTCGTTTCTATGTTGATGATTCGTTAGTGCATGGCTTCATCTACATGGTTGTTTATATAATAAATGTGGTTTGCTCAATAAAATCGTACAATTATGAAGCATAATTTGATCAACATTATATTCAATCATTTTGTTACTATTAGAACAAATTTCACTAAATCTATAATTCGTTTGAATCTATCCATCTCAATCATATGATGCGATAAGCTGGCAATATAACAGAAGTTCAGATCCTCTGTCCAATATTATGGTATCTTATTGTGTCCAATAAATTTTAGTCATTTATTTATATGAGGTCCGCGTGAGTCCCGTAAAATAAATAGCTGAGATTCTATAAGACAGAATAAAACAGAGTAATATTGGATAGAGGATCTAGACTCATACAACCGGGGCTGCATCCTTTTGATTAGACCCCACGTCTTTAGCATGGTACGATACGACCTTCTATTGACTTGATCTAGAGTTTTTGTGCCTAAAATCTTCTATTGACTTGGCTAGGTCTAGGGAAACTAACTAGATTATTTCAAGGAGTAAATTTTAAAAAGTGAAAGTAGTTTATGGGAAGGGGAAACAGAAAAGAAAAGAACCAAAATCTGTCTGGTCATCTTAATTTTCTTGGAGCATGATTGGTTGGATCAATAATTGCATAGTCCTTAAAACATGATTGAGAAAAGTGGGCTCGGACTGCAAAGTCATCTTTTAAGCATGATGTGTTCATACTTCAAGAGAGGAAATGTCGATGGCTACACGGTAATTTGCCTGCATCGCAAATTCCGGCGATGATAATATGACTATTTTATTTATTAAATATATATATATTTTTTATAATTAATTGGATGGATTAGGGGCTGGTGGGCCTGCCATTATCACACACCATGTCTCATGCAGTTCTTCGTAAAGCCCATGTCTAAATTGGAGATAACAGTTCTTCACTCGGCTACTAGCGTTAGCTTAGCTGCCACACAAGCTTCGGTGCCATCTAAATCCCAATTTTATGTTAATTGAAGTTATTTATGCTAAGCTCACATTTCATCGTATCTTGTCTTCCCAGCTAGCTAAAGAAGCTCGTAAGAGTTCAACCAAGACATGTTTTATATTAAACAACTAACTTTAACAATTTCTTGGGAGGAATTAGCGGGGATCCTGGGTCGGTCGCATCAACTCCAATACTAATTTTGTTTTGCTGATCAAAAAACACCAGCGCAAGGACACATAGGCAACACATCCGCTTTTCACAATCCATGTAGCTTGTAAAGACACAATCTTTCATTAGCTGACACATAGGCAACAAATCCGCTTTTCACAATCCATGTAGCTTGCAATGACACAATCTTTCATGAGCACAAATTTTGCGAGATAAAGACCATAGGACGTACTTTCTGTTTTCCAATGGCTTACATCTGCACGAACAAATGGATGAATGACAGGATAAGTTAATTACCAAGCTGTAGCATCCAATAGGCTTTAGCTACGCAGACTGTTGGACTAAGAGGACAGAGGTCCGGAGCTGCCAAAGGTGGTCCCTTTTTGCTTACCCACAAATTGTTGAACGTTGCTCTTGCTTGATTGCATGTCATCTTCTCATATCCTTCGCTCGTTTTCTTCTTTCCCCTATTAGGGCACACTATCTCTGCTATTCAATTCCAAAAACATGGCTAAAAGTAGAAAAGTTGACAGTAAAAGCAGAGAGAAAGTGGATATATGCTCAATTAACAGCAAACGAAATTGCGCGAAGCAATACAAGAGCCGCTCAACCAAACGACTCAGTTTGTCTTTCTTGTTGTCTTCCTCGACAACCTATGCCTCTTGTCAGTCCAATTTAGGTTCCTCTCTGTCTCTGTATCTCCCTGTTTTTGTGCGAATACAAGTGCGTGCTACTAGTTTGTTTAGTTGCTGTATCAGTATAATGCACAGGTATATAGAAGGGAAATGAAGTATACCCAGTTTTTGTTCTCTCTTTTGTATAGTTCTTAGCAACTCAAATCTGTATTTTGTTCCCAAATCCAAGTTTCTATGTTGAATCCCAACTTCAAGCTTACAGATGACTGCACTATAGAGATTTGGGTGTTTGATAGATTTCCTATTTTGTTAACTTCGTTTTTGGCTCTCAATAAACGAGCATGTTGATACTGGTTGATTGTTTGCCAATGCCATTGCCACAAGCTTTGTCTTCATGGATATTTATAATTCTCGTAGAAACCTAAGGATCAATTAAGTCGTTTGACTATACCTTTTATATTGAAGAAGTTAAAAATTCATGAATGTACATTCAAGTTCAGATACTTCTTTAAATTCATGTATATTTATATTTATATGATGAAGATAGAAGCTTTGCCTATTGAATTTTCAGATTGATTTATTTGAACTGAAATTCTATCCGTCCCTGAATTGTGTTAATTGTGTTTCTTAATAGAACATAAATTATTGGCCAATTTAATGTACTCTTCTATTGAAATTTTCTTTCTGCTTACATACAACTACCGAGTTAGCATTGGGCAGAAGGTTTTGCTCAAGGATGTGAAGGGTATTATCTTAATTCATTGTTTACATATCTGTTGTGGGGGAACATGAAGAAGATGAGTAGGTTGGAATAAGACCTCTTAGGTTGTTCTTTATTTTACTCTTACATGCGTTGACATGATATTTCTCACATCGTAACTTAGTGTGGCCTTTAGGTTCTTAGATTCTTGATATTTTGTGTTGGAAATACTATTATTGGTCAAACTATTAATTTTGTCTTTAAATATCTGATCCACAGGTTCCTTTAGACAAAGCTTGTCCTGTGTGACAATCAGTGGTTTCCATAAGAGTAGTAATAGTGAAAAATCATTCAAGCACCCTTTGGTTCAATGCTCTAAATCCACTGATGAAAGATCAAGGCCACTATCAGATTTTTACAGAGACCAAGTTGAAGAAGTCAAATCAGTTCATCAAATAGTTATAGCTGATCCTTTTTGCAATAGGTATATCCTGTCGAATGCATCACAAACTCAGTGGAGCAGTTTGATCCTGGTGTGACTATTGTGTCTTTGATTTTGTTTGTCAGTAAAAAGAAAGTGGTTACTGCCATGACATCGGAATCTATCCCAAAGAAATTACAAATCAAAGAAAGCAATAATATTTCTTGTACTCCAAAAAATATTGTGTGTGTGGAATCAGCTTGCCAACTGCAGTTGCCTGATGGAGTAAGTTGTTAAATTCTTGTGATGCTAGCCATTCATTGCTTCTATGTGCTTCTGATTTAATTTGGGTGAAATTTAAGTTAAGAGCTTTTGGCACACTCTTTCTCTTGTACTGCTTGATTTTGGATCTTGTCCACTCGTAAATTTGGCTCATATTCATTTCATGTATGTTTTGGACAAAAGTTTGTGGTCCTTGATGTAATCATAAGTTTGTGAACAATGTTTGACAATTTCACATGATTGGAGAAAAATCCTCTATATAGAAGTCAAAAAGCCAAGTCACTTGTGATGATCTGTTCAATCCATAGGATTCATTGCCTTTGGTACACTTCTCAATTTTCTATTGTCATACAGCTGAGAAATGTGGGAAACTTGAGGCTTTCATTCTCTTTCCAGATACCTTACCCACACTGGTATGTGTTTTTCAGTGCCTAGGATGATCTGGTCAGGGATGGCTTGAAACGTGAAGATGTGAGAATTGGTTGTTTCCTTAGCTCCCTTGACAACTCCCATTACCGTTAACCCCCTTGGAATTCCCGTACGATTGGTTTTCAATGCTTACCACAGATTTAGATCCTAGTATTCTATAATTTTTGTTTCCAACCAGCCATATTGGAAAAAGAGACAATTTGCTATCCAGTGTCAGCACTTTTGAAAACTTTTACAATTTTTTCTTGTTAGGAAAAATGAGGCAGGGATAGGGCTATGCATAGAACAATGTTTTTGATGTCTGGCCATAGGTTGCTCATTGCAAAATCAACAATCTGATTGATTTTAGATTAGTACAAGTAGACTGTCTAGAACTATATGAAATATATATCAGGATTTGGTGTGGGAGTGTTTTATTGTTTGATTCCAAGTTTGAAGTCTATGCTTAATCTGATCTGTTAACCCTTCCCAGCACTTTTCAGAAAGTAGCTGTGAGCTTATGGAAAAAGAAGTATGCATCGGAGTGCACTATTTTATTGGATGCTTAATTATTGAAATTAAACTAACTTTGTATTCAATTTGTATGGCTTGTTGGTTTTAACTAGGCATTAGAAAGGAAGGAAGGTTTAAGCGTGCGAAGAGACTTGCTCGGAAGCCCTATTGGACCCAAACATCATTATGAAGCAAATAGCTCATCTAGTATGTGTTTCTCCATTGATATACTTGCTTACTCCACAATGCTAAGAAAAGCGGTAAAATGACATTGTTCTGGAATTCGGAACATATTTATGTTGGACAAATAGCATGATGCTCATTGTTGCCATAAAAGAAGAAGTACTCGCATTTCTTGCAAAAAAACTTCTATCTGGATGTTTTGATGATTAGTTTAATGCATGAAGCTAGAAATAGATGCGCTTATTACCACTAAGAGGTAAGTTATTGCAGTGGACAAGATTAGATCAATGGAGGAATGATATTTTTCCTTAAGAGAATGATGTAAAGAAGGAATGTTTCTGGTTTCTTGATATCAAGTTGAATTTACAGTCTGTGATTAGTGTGATTCTATTTTGCAGAGGTGATATGCGTTAAACAACTATCTACGTACCTTGTTATGATGATTTCTGTTTCTTGTCCAAAACAGGTAAATGGGCATTTTCACGTATAACAAAAGGTTATCTCCCTAAAAGAGGAAAGGTGGATAGGGAACGAAAGCATGAAATCTGTTTTGACGTGAGTCATGACCTTACTTTGGCTTTCTCTAGTGATGATAGACCACCTACGGAACGTAAACATACCTCTGATGTTGTTGTTCTTGTTTTTATCCATTTCTTATGCAGGAAGATGCTTTTGCACTGAATTCTGTCTCTCAGGTTCGCCGGTTCAAGATAATGCGGCACCTTGGTCTTGTAGCTCCTATAGGCTCCCCATTTTGAGTTGAGTGCTAATTAGTTACTTCCATGAACCCTAGCATTTCTTTGTTTGTTTTGTGTACATATATACATAGTAGTATAACTGGTTTAGATCACAGCTTTCTCAAACCTAGAGTTGATTGGTGCTTTAACAAGACAACGCATCAACTCAACAATTATGGCTTGTCAAGAAAAAGATATTGGAAGATCCTTCTGGCCAGATAGTTCAACGTATGCATGACTTCAAATTCATGACCTGAAAATTGAGAAACAAGAAGGAAATACTTGGGCTTGAATGGGAATAGGTCTTTCGTGCCTAACCGCATTCAGTAGAAAAGAATGTTAGTGTGAAGTAAAATTGGTGTTTCCAAATTTTTTATGCCATAGACAAGTATTGTCTTCGACACTTACAAGTACACTAGCAACAGTATTAGACCATTCAATGGGAAAATTTCTCCTCTTCAGTTTAACAGATAGGATTTTAGCTCCAAATGAATCTCAAATAGTGTAGATTCTGTTTTCAAATGACAACTTATAGTCTTTCTTAAGCAATTGGCCAACACTTAACAAGTTCATGTCAATCTCAGGTACATATAGAACATTTGCAATATTTTTCAATCCAAAAGGAGTTTGGACAAGAATTGTACCTTTCCCTTTAGCATTCACCAATTTGCCATCTCCAAGCTTCACTTTGCAAGCAAAATTTCGATCCAAGTTTTTAAAAAAGGTAAGGTCAACTATCATGTAATTTGTGCAGCCATTGTCAACAAGCCAATTTTAGAAGTTTGAGTAGTTACACACATTTCTTCAACTGCAACACACAGCTTTTCTTCGTGCTCTTCTACACTTTTAGCAACTTGAGCAGGCTGAGCTCGAGCTTGCTTCTTTTGGTTTGACTGGCAGACCTTGTCAATATGGCCAAACTATTTGCAAGCTTTGCATTGAATATTTGGCCTAAACCAATAGAAATCTCTTGAATGATTTGTCTTTTGATAGTGAGGAGAGGGAGCAAATTTATTTTTTCTAACCTTCCCTTTGTTGTTCTATTCAACCTTCTCCTTACCTTTTCTGCCATAAGAAAATCTCTTGGGGCCACTTGGCTTGAATTTTTGAGCAGTTGCATATTCTCTTTCACTTGAACTCTTCTCCTCACGAAATGCTTTTCTTTATTCCACAACTTGCAATGTATTTGCAAGTTCTGTGACTGTGATCTTCCCCATGTCCCAATTGTCTTCAAAAGAGGAAATTTTGAATTAAAACCTCTGTGGAAGTGTCACCATAACCTTCTTCACAATTCTTTTCTCTTCAAGTTGTTCCCCTAATAACCTTATCTCATTGACAGTTTTCATAGTTCTGTCAATACAATCTTTAATTTTGTCTGACTCCTTCACGCGATGCATTTCAAACTCTTTTGTCAAATTAAGTATTTGTATCTTCCTTGTTTTATCACTGCCTTGGAACTCTTGCTTCATTCTTTCCCAAGCATCTTTGGTAGATTCATAAGCCATGATCTGGTGAAAATCACGTCATCCACAGCAGAGTGAATGCATGAAAGTGAATGAAATTTCTTGACAATTTCTTCAGCATGATGTTTGAGTTAGTTTACTGTGGGATTGTTGGGAAGAGGATTCACTTCCTTACCATCAACATAATCCTAAAGATCAAGTGATCTCAGGTTTGTCTTCATCTTCACAGCCCAAATTTGGTAGTTTTGGCCATTAAAGACCGGTGGTGTAGTGCTCGAAGGTGTGGAAGTCATTGGATAAGATTTTTGAAAAAGCTAATGTGAGTGAGTGAGGTTAAGTGTTTATAGTTGTTTCTTTTGAATCACATGTCCCTTACAAGATCAAGATTGCTCTGATACCATGTAAAGAAATGCAAAGACTTGAGTACTGTAAAGCGCTTGTAATTCAAGAATGAGAATTAGAATAAATAAAAATTGTATATTCCTTCCATTGCATTCAAAATATATATATCTCAACCTTGTTAAGATACACCATATTGCAATTCAAAAACAATACAATGATTATATAAGTGTATAAACATGATCTGCACTATCATTACATCTAATACAAGATAAGTTAACCACTTCATTACAGTTGAACTTAAACTTTACATCAACACTAAATCAAGTTACATTCCAACAGAGATCTTACCATATATGAACTGGACGTCTTGCTAGTTGCCTGAATTTCTCACAACTTTTAGTATTTTATTATGTCGTAGCTCTCTTAGGGATTTAGGATTGTAGTCCTTACATTTGTATTAAGATCGGAAGTTTAGAAGGTGTTGCATTTAGGTCGCATCTTACAAAGTTGTTAGCCATAGACAATATAAGCCTTGTTAACCTTTGTGCTATCATTTCTACTATATTTTAAGGATGCTAACAGTAAAATACTTTACGTGAATAAAAAAATAAATTGAGAAAGAAACAACCAAGTTTTACATAAAGTTGTGTGATGCTTTGGACACTCAATAGGTAAACCAAAAAAAGATAGCTAGAATTTATTACCCTGTGGAGAATTTACGAGGTTGTAAGGGATGACAGTTAATTGGCGTGGATGAAAATCTTTAGTGTTTATTATTATTATTGAGGTTAAGTAGGGAAAAGTTTAGGTTAAATTCTTAAGAGGTAAGTATTACATATTTAAAAGTTTAGGTTAACTACTAGAGTAAAATCCTAAAAGACCTTTGAGAATAACAAGGATGTTTTTAAGAGAGATTCTTTATCTATATCCTAGTATGCCAAAGTTTTTTATTGCGAGTTATGTCTTCAATAGGTTTTAGCAATGTCATAGCATATTCTTAATCACTTCCCCTCAATTCTTCTTAGGCCTTCCTTTTTCATTCTTATAATCTCTAAGTACAAGCTTCTTGTATCTTTTCATTAGAGCATCTGTGTATTTCCTTTTAACATGTCCAAATCACCTAAGCATTGTCTCTTTTAATATTTCAATAATATTAGTCACCTTTAATTCTATTACATTTTTGACCTTATCTCTTCTAATAAGATTTCACTTCCAATGAAGCATCCTCATCTTAGTCACCTTTAATTTGTCCCTTACTATTACATTTTTTACCTTATCTCTTCTAATAAGATTTCACATCCAATGAAGCATCCTCATCTTCATTACTAGTAGCTTATGATTATGCACCTATTTGATAGGTCAACACTCTGCCACATAGAGCATGGCCAACCTAATTCTAAATGATAGAATTTACCTTTAAGCTTGAGTGTTATCTTTTTATCACCTAAAACTCCTAATACACTTCTCTGTTTAAGTCACCCTGATCTGATCCGGTGAAGTATGTCTTCATCAATCTCTCTATTACTTTGGATGATAAATCCTAGATACTTAAAACACTTCTTTTGTAGTATAACTTCTAAACCAATCTTTACTTTCATATCAGAAGCCACCTTATGTTCTGAAAAATTACACTCCACGTACTCAATCTTAGTCCTACTAAATATGAAGCACTTTAACTCTAATGTATCGCTCTAAGATTAAGCTTGACATTGACATTTTCTTTTATCTCATCTACTAAAATAATGTTATCAGCAAACAATATATACCAAGGTACATCCCCTTGGATATTCTTGGTGAGCTCATCAATCACTATTGAGAACAAAAAGGGGCTAAAAAAGGAGCCCTAGTATAGTCCAATATTGATAGAAAATGCTTTGTATCTTGCCCTATCCTCCTTACTCTAGTTTTTAAAGCTTCATACATATCCCTAATAACCAGTATGTAAGTCATTGGAACTTCTTTAACTTCTAATCACCTCAACCTGATTTCTCTAGGTACCCTATCATACGCCTTCTCTAAATCAATAAAAACCATGTATAGGTTACGTTGTCTTTCCCTATATATTCCATTAATCTTCTAAGGAAATGTAAAGCTTCTATAGTAAACATTTTTAGTATGAAGCCAAATTAGTTTTTCGAGATAGAAGCATCATTTGTCAATCTCTTCTCAATCACCTTCTCCTATAACATCATGGTGTGACTAAGTAATTTGATGCTTCTATAGTTATTACAGCTTTGCATGTCCCCTTTGTTCTTGTATAAAGGAATTAACATATTAAATCTCCACTCATTCGACATTTTGGCAAACTTAAGGATCACATTAAAAATCTTGGCTAGCCATGTAATACCCTCTTCACCTAAGCTCTTCCACATCTTTATGGGTATCTCATCAGGCCCTAATATCCTTCCACTCTTCATCTCCCTGAACTTTTTTTTTTAATTTCTTCCTTTGTAATCTATGAATAACAAGTAAAGTTACTAAACCTCTTAGGTGTGCTAATATTAGCTAAATAGATGTTATCCTCTAAGCCTTCATTAAAAAGGCTATAGAAGCACCTCTGCCATCGTCTTTTGATGTCATTTTTAGCTACAAGCACCTATCCTGCTTCATATTTTATACAACAAACTTGATCTAAGTCTATTGCTTTTCGTTCCCTAGCTCTCGTCAACTTAAAAATATCCTTTCTCCATCTTTAGTTTCCAATCATTGGTATAGTTTCTTGTAAGCTCCACTTTTAGCTTCTGAAATTATCTCCTTCGCCTATTTTTTGGCATTTTATAACTTTTCCTGTTAGCTATTATTTCCACCTCTATGGTGCTATTCAATACAGCTTTATAAGTAACCTTCTTAATTTTAATTTTTTCTTGTATAACTTCATTCTAACCATTAGGACTCCCTCTAACTACCCTTAGGCTTTTTAGAAACACCCAAGGTCTCTAAAACTTTATTCCTTAAAAGAGTTGCAACTATCTCGCACATCAAGTTAGCATCTCCTACTAATTTCCATTCTTCTCCCTACATTACTCTATCCCTAAATTGTTTCATTGTATCCCCTTACAAATTCTACCATTTGACTCTGGTACATCTTCTAAGCCTTCTCTTCTTCCTCCAACCCTTAATAATAAGATCCAACAATCTTTGCTGAGTTGATAAGTATGCATTAGGTATCATCTAGCAATCCTTAAAAACAAAATGACTATCACCATCTTAAACGCTACTACAAAATCCAACAAAGTAGCCCCGCTATCATTCCATTCACCATACCTGAAACTCCCATAAATCCATAAGTAACCATCCGAGATTGCTCCTGTGTGACCATTAAAGTTTCCTCCTAGAATAACTTTCTCGTTAGGGAGGATTTGCTGAATCACCTCATCTAACTCTTCCCAAAATTGGCGCTTAAGTTGTTCATCTAATCTTACTTGAGGTGCATAAGCACGCACCACATTTGAAACAATGCCCTTCACCACAATCTTTAAGAACATATCTTATCATTAGTCCCTTTTACTACCCCTATAATATGATATATGAGTTCCTTGACAATCAAGATACCTAACTCATTTTGTCTTCTCGAACACCCGAAATATCAAAGTTTAAACCCATTAATCTCGTTTGCTTTAGCCCCGTCCACCTTATGTGCTAGACGCACACTATATGAATCTTATATTTTTCTAAAGTCTCTACTAGTTCTAAAGACTTCCTTATAAGGATCCCGATGTTCCAAGAACTTATTTGTAATTTGTCAACATCTTTTCTTCTTCTAGGCTCGAAACTCACCGAAGAACTAGCCCTTGTCCTATCATCAGAAGTCAAAGCCACCACTCCTGTCTGAATGCCTAATACAAACTAAAAAAGACAAGCCTAACGAGCCCCCAAACGACTAATAATACTTAAGAAAGGGAACAAAAATTGATATTAAATTTCAAAAAGGGCGTCGTAATAAGCGGGTGTAACAACTTCACGTATACATGATCACATGTCAATCTAAACTAAATGATCCAAAGCATGAAACTAAACCGTTAAAAATAACTAAAAAAATGTTAAACGGGACTATATGACATTATTCAATCCCTTCCATTGTTTGACTTAATTATTAGTTGTTGAGTGGGCACTATGGATGACTCATACCTAACTCCAACCCATGACAAGTCAAGAGGTCCCCTGGACCTCGCGTCCTTTGGGAAAAGCTAGGACCAATGCTCAGACGTTATAAGGGAGGTAGTTAACATGGAGAATGTTAATTGATATTGCCACAATTTGGAGATCTGGCAGTCATCAAAAAATGGAGAGTTTGCAGACTTTGGTGGGTGAAGTTAAGACCTTGAAAGAATATTTTAGGACTGGAAAGACGAAAAATGCAGCTTGGAGACAGTCTCAGCTTGAAGGTTTGCTCTTGTTCCTCAGAGAGAAAGAGAATGAAATATTTGAGGCTCTGAGAATAGACTTAGGAAAGCATCACCTTGAGGGATATAGGGACGAGGTAAGTGAAATGGTTGATTGATTAATCCTTATTTCCTTTCCATTCAAGTTTAGTTTTCACTTCGACGTTTTCAATGGCATATGAGAACATGAACCCAATTCTACTTACTTCAGAAGTGCTTAATCCGTGTGAAAACAGCCAATTTATAAAAAGTTAGATATCTCCTGTGATTAGAAAAACTTCCAAGTCCTTTTGCAGGTAGGAACGTTAATAAAATCAACAATTTTTGCACTGAAAAATCTGAAAGATTGGATGTCAGGAAAAAAGGTAATTGTTTCTGTACTACTTAAACTGCATTCTTTCATTTCTTACTATAAGAGATACTTGGATGTGTTTTCTTGAGTTCATGAATGCTTTCTTTCTAAATGATGTTTGCAAAATTTCTACTTTTTCTTGGAGGGATAACTGCTGCACTAGTAATAATCAAAATTCTTTACAGGCGAAGCTGCCTTTAGTTGCTTTGCTTACGTCGGCCGAATTGGTGGCAGAGCCTCTCGGTCTTGTCCTCATTTTGTCGTCTTGGAATTTTCCCTTTGGTAAATAAATTTCTAGTTTCTTCTCTATAATTTGTTCTGACCTTCAAATTTAACTTGATTAGTATTCTCAGAGCGATCATCAAGTTGCTAACTTGTTTTCTGCATTGA
Source organism: Erythroxylum bequaertii (assembly GCA_024520955.1). Taxonomy (NCBI): domain Eukaryota; kingdom Viridiplantae; phylum Streptophyta; class Magnoliopsida; order Malpighiales; family Erythroxylaceae; genus Erythroxylum; species Erythroxylum bequaertii. The sequence goes on from JANIJF010000004.1 coordinate 58,976,590, forward strand.
ATCCGAAGGGCTGTCTTTAGAACCACTTATAGGAGCAATAGCTGCAGGAAACACAGTGGTTATAAAACCTTCAGAAATGGCCATAATTTTTGGATATCGGAATGGGAAGATATGATTGCTACAAGTTATGATGTTGCATAGGATTTATGTATGGGACAACTATAATGAATGATAGAAAATTTTGGTTTTGATGAACCAAATGAGTTGGGAATTGAGAATTTTGTGAGATAAATTTGGTGATTGAGTTGTTATGAAGTGATTTTGGCATTAGAAGATTTGATTTTGGGGAGATATTGAGTGAAAATGAAGTTATATAGGATGTAGGAAGCATTAGAGGAGCTTTAGAGGGGTTTGGGAAACCCCTATGCCCGTTAGATGGACATTAGGTCCGTTTAACAGACCTTCTTGGGTGTAAAAACACCCCCAGGCCAGTCCATGTCCTTTAAACCTGATACATGTCCATTAAACGGACATGGATGTCCGTTAAACGGACATTCACAGGATAACTTTAGGATACTGTGATTTTTGACCCTTTTGGAGGCAGAATATCACTTTATGGTCTTCATAAAAGTTGTAGATCTAGAAGTCTTCGTTTAAATGGTCAAAAAACAAACTCAATCTGAGATCTAGATTGAAAGTTATGGCAATTGCGGCAAGATAGGTACAAATCAATTTAGGGTATAAACATGTTCTATTCTTTTGGGGCTAGGATCCCATTCAAATATAGTTGACGTTGAGTTTACTCAACAAACCAACTAGACTTAAATTAGGTAGATAACAACTTTATCAATTACATCTCATGTGACTCCTAGATCCGTTAGGTGACAACTCTTACCAAAACATATCTTACATGTCATTCCTAACCCTGCCTCTAAATTCATGTGATCATGAGTTTGCTCATCCAAATCACACAAATTTAGTTAAGTA
>JANIJF010000004.1:59108692-59121589 GCA_024520955.1 Erythroxylum bequaertii
AGATTGATCTTTATAATTTGGAATTGAAATTGTTTAAGTGTTAAACAATTGAAACCCAGAATATTTGCGAATTTGGTAATTTCGCATCTGTGGCTGTTTGCGTTTTTTGGAAAAACTCGATAGGTTTTGGATTTGGTTGCTGTGAGAACTGCCTCATTTTCGAACCCTTAGAAATAGCTTTTGGGACTTTGTTTTTGAAAACCCGAAGCCTTTTGATTTGTAAAACCATAATTGTTCTGTGAATATACGCAATACGTAGGCCTCGATCTTGTATAAAATGATGAACAGTGAATGAGTTTGCTAAGGCTAGAGAGAAGCGATTCACGAGCGTTGCCAGTGGCAAATCGCCGCTGGTGTATCAACTGGCGACATAGCCAGTGGCGATCGTCGCCACTGGTTAGGGCGTTTTAATCACACACAAACCTAGGTCGTTGGAGGAGATACCTTGGGCAGTGGCGTTGCTTGCAAGACGACGCTGGTGGTGCGGCTCATGGCTGATGCAGTACAGCCATTGACGCTTCAGAGGGCGACCGTCGCCGAAGAGGAAGAGGCAGCACGCCACTGGAGCACAAACGTTGGCAGACGTTCGACGCCAGCGTCTGAAACATTAACTTTTAGGCTAGTGTTTAAACAATACAGACCCAGAGGAGAAGACGATATTTGAGTGAGAGTATCTTTACGTAAGTGACGAAAAGTCACTTTAAAAACAGCTTCCCGGAAAAGCTATAATTTAGACTTTTCTGAAAAGCTTCAAATTTGTGCTTTTGAAAAAGCTGTATTTGAGCTTTTAAAAAAGCTGTTTCTACTGCAAAAGCGCTTTTTAAATGTACAGCCAAACACCAACTTTTTCTCCAAAATAACTTTTGCGGTAGAAAAAAGTACTTTTGGATCCTCCAAAAGTTGATCCAAACAGGCACTAAGAACAATTAAATATACGTACCGTAGGCCCACAGATACCAGCTGTATAACAATGGGAAGCCTATCTAAAAAGACCTTACTATTTACAAAAAATGAAACATCTCTCCCAACCTTCTGGATCGAAGAAACCAAGAGAAAAGAAAGTAAGAGATTTGATCTTCTCTTAATTTCTATCGTTTGAATAAAAATAAACAAAAGAAAAGTGGGAGAATGGAGAGAAAACTGAGGAAAGTTTGAGCCAAATATATTTCCCCTCAAATTAGTAAAAAATGAGGAGTCAAATTAGTAAGAAATGAGGAGAAATTTAAGATAAGAGAATCCCAATATTGTAAATTACCATAGTATCTTTATCTGTATATGCTGAAGTTTCATAATCAAGAGTATAAAGGTCTCAAAAATTCTTTTGTCCAATATAAGTTTCAATTCCCTCCTTTAACAAATTAAGAAAACAAATAGAGAAAAGAAAGTCTTATTTCTCTTCAATTCTTTTATCCTATTTTTCTCTTAATACTTTCTTTCCTTTGCCTTGTACAAGTAAAAATTCAAACAAAAGAATGTATCTTTCCTTTCTAGCGCACTTTAAGTTCTTTAATTAGATGGCATGATTTTTTTTGTTTACAAAGAACATGTTTTTATTATATATATAATATTAAGGAAGAACGAGATATACGAACACAAAAATCTATCCTACCATTCAAATAATTCAACGGTTATTTTTTATTTTTTTTGTTGATGTTTATTTCTCTCTGTTAGGCATAATTTCTTTTTATTCTTATTCTTACTTACGCTTGTGACTGTTAAGTTACAAGCCTGATTTATTTTATGTTATTAGCAGGATGTTATTTTTTGTAAAGGCCTCTTGAGGAAGGGGAAAAATTGAGCTCTACGATCTTTGAACACTCATTAAGACAAAAGCTATAAGTTGTGCTTTTCTAGTGTAAAACTGTAAATAAGACTTCTTGATGTCTAACGTTGGATCCTAGACAACAGCTTGGCAAATACGGGCTTATAATATGAATTCAACAATCTTTTGGAGTTCATTAGGACACCAAGGTACCTAATTGGTAATCTTCATAGCCCAGTATATCCCAAGATTTTTTCCTTGATAGGATCTGAAACACCCCCAATAAAAACTGTAGTTTTGTTTATGCTCACTATATCCCTTACCAACATATTAAATAACCTAATTAGCCACACCTATTTAAAAAAAAACCTAATTAGTCACACACACAAAAATATCAAATGAGCAAAAAGGTAATTTAATCAAGTTAGGCTTAATTATAAAGTTTGAAAGCTTTAAGATTAAATATAAGATATTTAATAAATAAAACTTAATATGAGATATCATATTTTATTTGAACCCAAATGATATTTAATTACAATTATTGTAATTTTATTTCAATTAAAATATTAAAAGGTCCTAATCCTACTATAATAGACATAAGCTCTAAAGAAGCTAGTATTTCTTGCTTACTACTCTCTAAACCACTTGTAGAGTTCTTATAACTTATTCATGTAATTACCACTAGAGGCCAAATATGTGTATGACTCTCGTGGTGCAATTAATTGGTTCAGAAATTAGTCTATGGGAAGCTGTAGAAAAAGAATAAAACATTATAATAAGGTATGGATTTATGATTTATACTTTATTATATTTTATGATATGATTATAAGGTATGGATTTATGATTTATACTTTATTATATTTTATGAGCTAATCATATCGTAGAATTTAAAGTGATATTAGCTTTCAAGAAATCAAATAAAAGGTTTTGTTTTTCTTCCATTGCACATAAGAATAGATCCCGTTTAGATTTTTCAATAATGGTATTAATGTTATTTTTAATTACAAACAATGGTATAGTGCCATTTTTAATTCTGTAATTTGATTTATTATTTGATTGTTATTGATTATAAATTGAAATTTAGATTTCAAACCTTAAAGCTATACTAAATGAAATGGGTACCATACCATACTAGACTTTGGTACCAGTTGGTACTGACTAATATCAAATACCATAATTTTAATTTTAAAAAATTTTAGGGCTAAATTGAAAAACTTTAAATTTTGTCCTATAAAATAATAATTACCTATACATAAAAATAAATATGATGAAATTGTCCATAATTTATTTAATCAATAGTAAAGATGTAAGTAAAAATGCATTAAATAATTTTTTATGTAATTAGACTTATTCAAAGTGATTATATATTATATAACTTAATATATTAGTTTAACATAATTCAAATATAATTAATAAATATTTTAAATTTTGACATATTTCATATTTACAATATATATACTTTTGAGTGCATACATGTGAAAATTATTATAATAACTTTTGAAATAGTTAAAGATAATATTTGAAATTAAATGTACTTATTATAAATGCATATTTTTACTTTAAATTATTCTTAATTTTATATTTATATGAGAGTTAAACAATCTTTTTTAATCTTAATCTACGAGAAATATGTGAAAATAAAATTAATAAAAATAAAGAAATATTTGTTATATAAAATTTATATTTTTATAATTTTTGAGATAGGAATGAATAAAGTAAAAAAAACTATATAACTTATTATATTTGAAGGACTTTTAAATGGCTACACTTTTAAATGTCTTGATACAATAAAATTCACTCTTTTTTTCATTCTCACTCATGCATGCATCGAGATTCTTTTCAATCTCTTTAAATTTGGACGATAACTTTTTCTTTTTCATGTTTATGATTTCAAGACTAGTTCATATATGTCAAATCAACATCATTATTATTATTACAAAATTTAGACTTAGAGAGTACCTTGTCTTTATCTTTGTCCATAAAGAACATATGAGCTACATCTCCTTCCAAATGAACGCTCTCATAATCATTTGTATCATCTCAAGTAGTGGTTGTAAGTGCCTTCTTTTCACCTTTATTCTTCTTTTCTCCTTCTAATCATTTATTTCATATTTATCGTCTTCTTTGAAGAGAGGATATTGAGACTTCATTAGTCTGGTTTCCTGCATTCAAAGCAAATAATGTTATTTGATTTGTATTTTGAGTCTATTTTACCAATTTTGTAGCTCTTTCTTTTTTAGGAGTTCTTCTTTAAGAATTTCTTGAATTTTTTAGTGATTAGAGCAATATCTTCTTCATTGCTTTCACTAGTTGAAGTCTCTTCCTCTTCATTTGATTATTACTTTGAGGCTTTAAATGTTAAATTATTTTTCTTTGAAAGTGTTGTTTCTTCTTATATCTCTTGGAGCTTATTTTGTATGTAAGAAGAGATCTAATAAACTTCTCTAAAGGTAGTGTTGTTAGATCCTTGGCTTCTTGTATGGTTGTCACTTTACCTTCTCATATATTTAAAATGCTTAAACATCTTTCTTGCTATTTAAATATTAGCTTAGATATTTCAAAGACCCTTGAGTACATTGATAATATTGATAAATCTAGAATACAGGTTAGAAATTCTTTCATCATGCTTGATTTAAAATAATGCATGTTAGTTTGTTAGTATGCTAAATTTACTTTTCGTTACTTGATTTGTTCCCATATGTGTAACTTTTATAGTATACCAAATTTCGTGGGTTTCACACATAGATACACTATTGAATTTTTTCTTCGTAATGCACAAACTAGGATATCAATGGTTTTGTTTTTTAAGGGGATTAGTATTTTTTATTTTGTTATTCAAGGAAATTGGTATATTTTTTTATTTCATTCCTTTTTTGTCTTGAAAATTTTCCTATCACTTATAATTTTAGTAGGAATGAATGGACCATTTAAGAAAACTTCCTACAAATCAACATTTTTGGCCATAAAGAAGAAATATATCTTCGTTTTCTAATAGAGATAGTCATGTCTATTAAAAAGAAAAGGCTCTACTTTTTTTGTCCTTATTAGTTAAAAGATGATGAAGATGCCTTTAAATATGCCATTATTCATCTTTGCTGCTGGATTTTGTTTGAAATGTTAGCCTTATAAGTTGACTCTGATACCATTTATTAGTCTTTAGTCACACCCCAGAAGGGGTGAATTGAGTGTTTGTAAATTTTTAACAAAAAGTCAGCAAATTAAAATGAAAAGATCACAATTTATTATTGATGCAAGTATAAGTAAAATAATGAATTTTAATAAAGCTTTTGAGTAATTAAGTAAAAAAGTAAAGGAGAGAGATGCAAAACAATTTATAGTAGTTCAGTAAGCAATCATTGCCCACATCCACTCCCAAAACTCTTTTTGTATTTCTATTATAATTCTTCTTATATGGAAAAAGAATAAGCTTTATGCAATCTTTTCTTAGCAAACAGGAATCCTTACAATATTTCTCAAAGGTGGAGAGGAACTTCAAGGAGACTTTGAACACATCTAAATACAATGAACGGGAACCAGTGGAAGCTTTCAAATTAAATTAGCTCTCTTTATCACTTTGATAATATCAAAAAGGCTCACTCGCTAAAAATGAGACAATAAGTGTGAAAATAATTAAGAACAATTAGAAATGTGTGTAAAATGCTCTCAACTGCTTCTTAATGCTAAACTTAATGAGAAAAAATGTATTTATAGGATCTCAGGACCCATACTACAATAGCTATTTATAGAGATTGTCGACCAATATAGCATATTGCTTGACCAATGTGTATTGAACGAACAAATTCACTAGCTATTGAGATATTGGCCGATCAAAGGATCTACTAATATTACTAAAAACTCTTGAAACATCAAATTTAATAACTTTAACATAAATTAGTTGGAACATTGACACATATAGGTCAAATGATCTCCATAAAACATGATTTTAATAAATTCAATCCTCAAAATCATCTTGTTTAATATAATTATGATTTAAACACTTCCTAAAATATTTCTTAAAAAGTGTTTGAGAAATCAAGAGGTTTTTCTCTTAAAAGTAAAAGCTTTAACATATATTGATGGATAAAAAAACTTATGCAATAAAGTGATATGAAATGATTATGTATGGTGAACCTTTAAGATTACCAAGCTAACCAATGAGATTATAAATGATATTAAAATACAAAAAGACCTTAATTTGTCTTATCCTTCTTTTGTTTATAACTTGACCTTTGCTTTGAAAGTTAAAGACTTCATCTCTCCTTTTATCATGTTCACGAAATATCTTATTAAGTTATGCATGATATAATTGTTAGCTCAAGGTTTATTATTAATGATTTTGATAATAACTATATAATATTTGAAAATTTAAATTTGATTTATTTCCTTTTATATAATTCTTAAAAGGATATAAAATCTTAAGATAAATGTTTCATTTCTCTCTTGCAGGAACCTTCTTAATGAACTTCCTTATTTGTTAGAAATGATTTCGCAATAGCTCCGAGATACTGTCAAAACTTTTTTCTTAACATCTGGATACTAAAAGATTCTAGCAAACATGATATTGAAGACTCCTCATACTCAAAGTCAACTCATAATATAAGTGGAGCAACGTCTAGTAAAATAAAATGTCTATTTAAGGAAGAGTCGCTGCATTTGCAAATACGTCAGATTTTTAAAATACTTCAGCAGCATCAATATTCTCAAAAGTTATATCTTTATCAAATTCCTTATACCTTAAACAGTGAAAACACTCTATTGAGAGAGATTATTATTCCTTGAAGTTTACATTGAGCAAACCCTATATTTAATTTTTTGTTGAGAGCTTGTAGAGGCTTGTTAAACATTACGAGTGTGGAAGGTTAAAGAACCTTGAAAAATATGTACTTATGAGCTTGGAAAGATTCGTCAAAATTTACTACTTGGAGTTTTATAGTGAAATACTCAAGTTAGATACTTAAGGATTGGACGTAGGCTTCGTTAAAGGCCAAAGCAGTATAAATCAACTGTGTCATTCTTTCTCTCTTCTTAGCTTTTAAATTTCCACATTATAGTGTTTGTGTTCAATTTACAAGAGGCTTCTTCACTTTTGGAATTGGCTCCTTTTGCTTTAATATTGTAAGAGGCTTCTTTTGTTTTAAACTTTTATAGGCTCCTTTCGATAACAGGCTCCTTTCGTTTTAGATGATAATAGGCTCCTTTAGTTTTGAATGCTAACAGGCTCCTTTTGTTTTGAATGATTAATAGGCTCCTTTTGTTTTGAATGTTTACAGGCTCCTTCTGTTTTGAATGTTAGAAGGATCCTTTCATTTTTAAAACTTTAACAAGCTCCTTTTATTTACAAATCTTTCTGTTGAAATTTAGCAGGTCTTTATCGTTTACACGAATTGATAATAACTTGTAAAATTTTAAGTCACATATAATTCACCCCCTTTTGCACGTGTTTGCTTTATCATTTGGTATCAAAGCGAGGTTTTACATTTATTATGCTTTGCAGCACGTGATAGATCATGGTAAACAATTTGAGAAACCTCGAAGGACAATCTGTCTTAAAGTCTTCTTATTTCAATGGAAACAACTATTCCTATTGGAAAGAGAGAATGCCTATTTATCTTCAATCTGTAGATATTGAAATATGGAAAGCTATCAAAGTTGGAGCCACACCTCCTGCTACTGATGAAGTAGAAGTGTGGACTGATGCTGATAGAAGAAATACATAGTTGAATGCCATAATGTCAATACACTATTGAATGCCAAAATAAGACATTATCAAATATGTGCACTATCTCCAAAAGAGTATGAAAAGATATCCTACTGTTCTATAGCAAAGGAAATATGGGACAAACTTCAAGTTAATTTTCAAGGAAGGAATGGGTAAAGAAACATAGAATAAGTCTTTTAGTGCATTAATACAAAACTATTTGCATGAAATAAGGAGAAAATATAGACGAATTCTTCGAACGTTTCAACATCATTATAGCCTTAAAAAACTCGAGAAAGATATATCCTAATAATGAGCTTGTAAGAAAGATGCTAAGGTTGCTGCCAAAGGAATGGAGACTTAAAGTGACATTTCTAGAAACTACAAAAGGATCTCGACACTATTTCACTAAACTAGTTAAGAGGAAATTTGATGATACATGAAGTCGAGCTTAGGCGAGATGAAGAATCCTTACACAGAAGAGGAACAACACTAAAAGCAGCTGATGCATCAAATCCATCAAACGGTGATGAAAGCGACACTTACAAATGGATAGATATGATGAATTCAATTTCTTGGTTAGAAAATATGCACGCTTCTATAAAAGGAAGCTAATGAAGAAAAGAGAAGGAGATAAGAAAACTGAAAACAACAGGTTTCTATCAAAAGGCAACAACAGTAGCTATATACAAAATAATCAAATCATATGCTATCACTACAAGAAGCCTGGGCATACAAGATCAGAATGTCCTCTTCAAAAGGATAAAATAGAGAATAGAAAATGTAGAAAGCAATCTATGACTGTAGCTTGGTCATATGAGAATTTTGAAAACTTTGAAGAAGAAGAGCCTAAAAAAGTCAGTAACATTTGTTTTATAGCTGAATCAGGAGACGATGAGGTATATTATTCTGACTCTGATATTGAAATTGATGAATTAAGAGATGTATATCATGACCTATATGATCAGTATGAAAAATTAATAGCGCAGTATTTCAAAAAGGTTGAAAGTCCAAAAATAATGATGTTTCCTTAACTAATAAGATTAAATCATTATAATTTGAGAATAAGAATTTGTTGTTTAAAATCATGTTGCTTGAAAATGAAAATAAGCAAAAAGTCTCTAAAAAGGAATTTTTAGAAAAAAGGTAAGTCAGTTAGAGAATGCATTGCTTGAAAATAATTCTATTAAGGTAAAACAATTAGAAGAAAAAGTTGCTATTTAGAACTTGAGAAAGAAAAATTTACAAAAAAAATTCTCTAGAAAAAGATCTTGCTAATTTTGTTGATGGAAGGAATAATCTTGATGCATTACTTGGGAATAGTAAAGGTGTTTTTATAAGGTTGGAATAAGATATAATGAAAATAATAATAATATTATACTATACAAGAATTTCTTTTTTAATTCCAACAGTAGCCATAGTCAAAATAACAGGAGCCTGATAAATAGCAAAAATTATAGTAATTCTCATTCATCTGTTTTGTGTGATTACTGTGGTAGACATGGTTATATTAGTCATTCGTGTAACTTTCAAAAAATGAAGAAATTATCTCAAATGTATGTTTGGAGATCAAAAGGTCAAACTACTAACCTGAAAGGATCCAGAAAATTTTGGGTACCTAAAATGAGATAATACATTCTGCATGTTCAGAACAATGATAAGAGAAAATCAATAGATAGTTAATAGTGGTTGTTCGAGACACATGACAGTTACTAGAATTGTTTTGCAAAAAAAAAAAACAGATTGAAAAGGGGTACTGCATTACATCAATTCAGAGCAATCATGCATGAGAATTCTATAACAGAAAATTTAAAGATTTCTATAATGAAAATGGTATAACTCATAATTTTTCATGCCCAAGGACTTTTCATCAAAATGGAGTTATCAAGAGAAAGAACATGACTCTTGTTGACATGGTTAGGACAATGCTGTGCGAAAGTGGTTTATCTCGTGATTACTAGATAAAAGTTGTATCTACTACTTGTTACATACTTAACATGTATCTTATAAGACCTATTCTTAAAAAGACCCCCTATGAGTTGTGGAAAGGAAGAAAACCAAATGTTGCTTACTTTTGAGCATTTGATTGCAAGTACTTCGTATTAAATAATGGAAAAGACAATATTGGAAATTTTGATATGAGATCAGATGAAACTATTTTTCTAGGTTATAGTGCTTCTAGCAAAGGATTTAGAGTTTATAATAAAAGAACAAAGATAGAAAAATCAATACATGTAGTATTTGATGAAGCACTACCCTCGACAACAGTAGCTGATTCAGATGATGATAGGCATCCTTTAGTTCTTAAAAATACGTCACAGACTCAAACTACGCCTATAGTGCCTTCTGAATTATAAGATCAAGAAGGTCTTTCTAAAACTAGGACAGAGTAGAATCCTTCTCCAAGAACATCTCAACAGGAGCCTATGCAACGAAGAACACCAAAAGAACGGAGAGATCTCGATACACTTTAGTATATTCTAGGAGACCCTTATAAAAGTCTAAGAACCAGATTATTATTAAAAAACAATTATGTTGCTCTCATTTCACAATTAGAACCAAAGACAATTGAAGAGGCTCTTACAGATGAAATGAGTATGAAGGGAGAACTATCCTTTTTCCTTAGGTTACATATTAGAAAAACAGAAAAAGGAATCTTCATTCGTCAAGACAAATACACAAAGAAACTGATCAAGAAATATCATTTTGACAATGCCAAATCGATGGGTACTCCTATGTATATTGGAACTAAATTTGATAAGGATGAAGAAGGCAAGGCTACGGATGAGACAAAGTACAGATGAATGATTGGATCATTACTATATCTTACAAGTTCAAGACCAGATATTATGCGTAGTGTGTGTCGTTGCGCACTCTTTCAATCAAATCCAAAAGAGAGCCACCTTCAAGTAGTTAAGAGGATCTTTCGTTATCTTCTTGGAACCATATACTTTGATTATGGTATCCAAAACTGATTCATTTAACATAGTTAGCTATTGTGATTCAGATTATATAGGTGATAAAGTTGATAGGAAAAGCACAAGTGGTCATTATTAATGATCCTTGGAGGATTCCTAGTTTCTTGGTTTTGCAAGAAACAAAATTGCACAGCGCTTTCGACAACTGAAGTGGAATATATAGCAGTTGCTAACTGTTGTGCTTGATCGTGTCATTTGAGCTTTAAAATTTATAAGCCCTTAAATACTGCAAGCGCATGGGTTGCGACTGTAGTATAAGGGATGATGATCCCACGAGGAGGGGGAGGAATCCAATCCTAAAATCTAAGGCCAGAAAAATTATAAAACTGAAAATAAAAGATGCAACCAGAATTAATTACAAGAATTGAATTCAACCAATCGAATCAGGAATTAAACATAAAAGTATTAACAAGTGAGCAATATGCAATCACAATAGAAATCAACCTAAGGATTTTACCAATTTATGAGAAAGGGAATTTTACCTACAATTAATGCTAACCTAGCTGATTATGTGTTAATGGGGTGTCGTTTTAGACGATCCTAGGCTTGATTACTCTCTCTCAATTTATAACCATTAAACCCTAATTTATAAACCTTAATTGGATTATGAAATTTGTAATCTCTCAATTCACAAATTATTCAAAACCCTAATTAGATCTGAAGCACTCTAATAAACCATCGGAACATCACATGAGATCTTTCTTTGCACAATTATCAATATGATTTGTCATAGTTTCTGTTAAATTGCCTAACTCTCATTAATCCGATTTAATCATTTTTCATTCAATTCACCCTCTCATTTTATTATCGAATTATGCAAGAACGTAATCAAATCACGATGTTCATCCAATAAACACAATTGACTAGATTATCATTAAATCAAAATAAAATCCTGAAGGAGAGTTAGAACATCATTATCATTATACTATCTATCATCATACAATCCATCCCAACTTTATACATGAATAAAATCGAGGCAAAAAGGAAATAAACACTTAGAATGGACGATTTGGGAAGGCAGTAGCGTCAGAAAACCTCCTAATCTGAGAAGCACGTCGAGACCGCTTCTTCTTCCTCCTTCTTCATTTTCCTCTTCTCTTCCTCTTTCACTCGTTAGGGTTTTCAATAGTGGCTGCACGGAAGCTCCTTTTTCTCTGTCTTTTTATGTTCTTTTTATACTCTTTATATTTTGGGTAATCCTAGGGTTTTTTAAGGTTCGAAAGGTAAAAAAAATCTCTCGAAATATGAAGTTCGTGAGTTTTTGCATGTCTAACCTACAGGCCACAATCGTGGCTCACATCTAAGCCTTTTATCACGAACGTGGCATGCAGGCCACGATTGTGGGTTATTCCCTAAGCTTCTGTCACGATCGTGGCATGTAGGCCACAATTGTGGGCCTAACCTGGAGCTTTTGTCATGATCATGGGCCTGTTTTATGGCACAGATTCCCTCTAAAACTTCTCTGCTTTTCAATATTGACCCTGAAACACTAGAAAACACATCAAGGTACCTCAAAAACATAATATTTAAGTTCAAAGACTTGTACTAAACCATGAAACACCTAGAACACAAATAAATCACAAACTAACATAATTTTAACCTGAAAACATATTAATTATGCCCTAAAACATAATACAATTTACACTTATCATATCCCCACACTTACACGTTTGCTTGTCCTCAAGCAAACAAAACAACAAACAACACAAACTCACAAAGAACACAATGTAGTCATGAGACAATGGCTTCAACTTTATGAAACAAATTTAATTCTAAACACAATCATTCAAGTTATTCCAAACCATTAACATGCAAAATCCACTGGACTAAATATACATATTAATCAAGACCCAAATGTCAAGTTTATTCACCCTTTTCAATTGTACACACACATTTATAATTATTTGGTCATTCAAACTTTGTAACTAATCTTAAGTACGTTTTCATGAAAAGTTAGTCTACTTACAAGTTCTGCAGGTTTTTATTAGAAAACAATTTTTTGGTTATTTTTTGTGGATATGGACCTAGTCTTTTTACACGTAGGCAAACAATGATGATGAATATCGATTTGGTTACTCAACTAAGTTATGTTTTATTAATTTGCTTAGTTAGAATGTCATTTTAGCCTTTTGACGCGAAGACATATATTTGTGATGCGTGTTGATCCGGTTACTTAGCTACAGTACGTTCTTAACTAGCTACTAGCTCTATGCGAGACCCAAGGGTGCGTGAGAATGAACAAAGGCGTATGAGACCCGCGAGGATGCACGAAGGCATGTGAGCGCAATGAGGCACTTAAGCACTTGACTTCGGCGAGGTAGGTCGAAGGTATTTGAAATATGCGAGGTTTTATACTAACTCGGATGGTGACTTGTACTTAGTTATGGAGCGACGAGACTGCACCATAAGTGAGCTTGATCATGGAAGATGGATTTGTCCATAGACGTGCATTGATGGAC
>JANIJF010000004.1:59160119-59171883 GCA_024520955.1 Erythroxylum bequaertii
CGTATTATTCATAAGGGAGTAATCCTTACAAATACGGAAGAATGAACATACTCCAACTAAATATGTATAATAAAAACAATGATATGAAAGTATTACAGAGCAATTAATGGAATGCCTTGTCGAGAGAGTAACTAGTCAACGTGAATTTGATGAGAGACTTTCTTCACCTGCATATGATAAGTATAATCTGAGCTTCCAACCATCTCAGTGCAAAGAAGAGGCAACAATCGATTTCATGAATAAAAAAACATTTTAAGAAGGTAAGGAGGTAACTGCTTCTCTGAAAGAATCAAATACAAGGCATTAGGAAATAGAGGCTCGTATACAAAATATCGTGAATCAAATCGATCAGCTAGCGGGGATATTATCTAACGATCAACTAAGGAGTTTGCTAGTCCTACGATCTATTTATGCATATCATTTCTTAATTATTATATATGAAATTTGAAATTTAAATCGAAACTATCATATTTGAATTCAATACAATAAGTAATCATAAATAATTCATAATAAAATATAGCGTTATCATTAAATTAAAGAATCAATCTAATCACATAGTTTTGAGGTTCATCTCATCTATGTCTATCTCAATGTAGTTCATATTAAGAACAAAAAAAAACAATTAAGAAAGAACACAAAACAAAAGGACTCATTCTCGTGGAAATCTTAAAGTCTTCACTTGAATCTTGATGAAAATCCTTTCTTTTCTTTCCAAAGTTGCTTCGTTCTTATCACAAAAAGCTTAAATTCATCTCTCTAATAATCTGTTTTGATTTGTTCCCATCTAATTCCCTAAAGCTACCTTTTATTCTCATAAAGTTCAGAAAATATGAAGTATCCTTGTCAACACAAGGCTAACATAAAATCATGTTCTTTAACAGCTCTTGAAAACCTTACAAATCTTATAACACTATGACTAATATGGGTCAAACATAAACCTGTGTTGTTTCTATGTTGGTCCCTTCGGTGAAAAAATTAAATTTTATGAAAAAAAATCATTTCTAAGACATGTCTAGAACATAAAGTTGCGATAGACCCATATTCCTTAGCATCTAATACATCTTTAATAAGGTGTTATGTTGGTGCCCTATGTTAGACCCGAGTTCCTCCATTATCATTCCAAAACTTCTCCAATATAGATATAACTTGACAAATTTTGTTTCCTCTTCATTAGTGAGACGAAACAAGATTTGTAAATAAATATAAGTCACATTAAATACCAAATTTTATAGAAATTTTCCAAACATAAGAAAATTACTCGCAAAATTTTGTTAAAAACATAATCCAGTTAGTATTTATTAAATTCTCCCATACTTAATTATTTGCATATCTTAAACAAATTGATTTCATCACTCTTAAATTAAATAGGTGGAAACTCTAGGAAAAATTATTATTCATTTCCATTAATTTACCAAGTACTTAGCTATTTGCATCTAAGTCATAAATCAATTGAATTTAACTCCACAATTCTTCAAAATTTAACTCAATCCAAAAAATTCAAGATGTAGCAAGAGCCTCATTTGTTTTGTGAGTAAAATTTGAAGGATCAATGTCTTCACCAACCTAGCAAAAACCATTCAAACACACAAAAATACGAGTAAGAGTTCAAAATCCAATTCTTTTTGTAACACTCACATAATGTTAAAATAAAAACTATATAAACACACAAAAAATGTCAACAATACTGGTACAATATCCAAATCGTTTGGTGTAAGAAGTAGAAAATGTACCAAGGTAGAAGAAAATTTTGTTTTATATTTTAAATTTTAATAAAAAATTAATAATTGGTTGGATAAATAATAGACACTTGACAACCGTGTAGCAAGTATAAAAATCTAAGTCACATCAGTCACATTAATAAGAAAGTTAACGATGAGCTATTTTTGTAACAAATTAAAAATTCACGTATTTTAACATCACTTTTTAAAATTTGAGCTAGTATTGTAAAATTGAGATGAATTTGAGATTTTTTTTATAGTCTAAGGTTTATCTGTAGATTTTTTTAAAAAATGTCTTGTTCTCTTTCATTGCAGATCAATATAATTGACGTGATTGAAGCCAGTTATTTTTGATCGGCTGTAAAATATGTATGTGAATTAGCCTACTAACCTAGTTTCTATATTATAAACTTTGTTTAGTGTATTCATTTGTCGTATCTTAAGAGTGGCTTAACCAAGCCGTAGTTCTTTCTCCATAATTTTGATGAAAAACCTGAGGAAAAGTGACTTTGTCTTCTAAATATGTTTGGCAATAGCATGCCACTTCTACTAGGCTCCTCAACAGTGCACATCTTATTATACATGGAAACTTGCTCTGTAGCTATACTTTTATCTGACTCAAGATTCCTATGGTGGATTGTACAAGGTTAATACTTTAACCCTTAAGTCTTCGAATCCTAGCTAATAATACGAAACACAAACTTGAGTATACCCTCCCACAGCTTGTTCTGGGCACCTTAAAACCAACTTGACAATGAATAACGAAAAACTAGACGTCATTTGAATCCTGTATCGCCAAAACACGAGACTAACTGTAGAGAGTTGTGGGTACAAAGGACAACAGAAGGCCCATTCCAACTCATACCTTTCTCGGCCTTTTGGCTAAGATCAAGTGTAGTATCTGTTCTTATCAGTTTAATATATGATACGTGAGCCATTGGCTCACATGATATTAAATTACTTTCTGTAAAGGGAAGACCGTTCACGTTAGCTTGCTATTGTGGTCTTCTTGCGTCGCCCATGCGTTGCACTGCTGCAAGGGCCTGGCGCACCCTCTAAGTCCTAGTTTAAACTACCACAAAACTTCATTTTGATTATATCACATTCGTGGAATGAGGTCTAATCCCAATTTGGCTTAGTTGAGGTGTTTTCTTCAACATAAAAGTAGGGCCTTTCAGGCTTTGTATGGGATAACAATACTCATGCCCCCACACACTTGCTTTCTTTCCATTTTATTGTAGAACTCAATGGCTAAGAATTGGAAGCTTGAGTAAACTTCCTTGGAATGAGGTTGTTTATTAACATGAAAATCAAACGTCATATAAAAACTAAAGTTGGTAAGCTAATTCATTTCATTGTTTGAATCCAATAAATAGTATGTCAACAAACAATTAGAAAGAAAAAAATCCATATTCTCACTATCAGAAACTCGGCCAAACCATAAAAACTGAGAAAATAGCCATTGGAATGTGATTCAGAAACAAACTAACTGTTAATATATGAAGTTTTTGTGTTTCCATTACTATTTCCTGTACCAGAACTTGGACTGTCTTCTAAATTTTGGTTCCTCGCTGGATTGAATTGTCAACTAAAGCTGTCACATTATATCCAACAATGGCATCCCTATTAGTATTGGCTGAAACTGTGTGACGCTCCTAAAATTTTTAAACCACAATTAACTAAATAGTTTCTAAAACAAATCATTAACCATCAAATTCCTCATAACTTTCAAAAGAGATGATTGTTTGTCACATACAAACATTTCTTATAACACAACTACTCCAATTGTCACGTTCAAAACTATACATATATACTCTAACAACTATACAAAAGTAATCTACTGGCCTCACCTAATCTCTACTCTGTCAATCACATATACTGGTGTTATCGGTAATTACTGGATCTCCTAAAAAAATAATGGTAATGGGTGAATTGCTAACTCAGTGAGGATAACTGACCTTACCTTTAAAACCAAGTAACTCAATAATTAATTATAACACTTAGTCAACTGATTAAATCATACATATAATATGTATATGCACAACATCCTCATTCTAATCCAAATAGTTAACAAACATCTCAAAAATTTCACCAAATGATGATTACAAAAATATTAATTTAAGCTGCCATTTATATTTTATTCTAACATGTAATTGAATTATCTGAGCCCTGCTTAACCTAATAGGTTTATATCTAATGGCCAGTCAGCTCATCTCAATTCATCGTAAACTCTTACCAAGTGGAAATGTAATTAAATGTATAAATATCAGCACAGGATACCTCAATTTTTCAATCTCTTTTGGTACCCAAGTACTTCTCCAGTACCTAACCATTGATATAAGATACCTTTGGGACTCAAGATGTCTCGATACCACTCTGGTACCTAGTTATCGACACAGGATATTTCCGAGACTCAAGATGCCCTGGTATCTACTCCACGGATAGATACCTAGCTATCACTAACTCATATCGATATAACCTAATCATCTAAGACCATCAAATGTAGCCTATCTTAGGCCAACTACTAATTCTCGATTTTCACCAATTATTCATAACTTATTAACCACATTCTCTATTTAATTAACACATTTTTCGTCAACTTAACAAGACAATACATCTCAAAAAACGTAACAAAATATAATAATGAAACATCTTATACTACATTAATTATTTATAAACAAAATAAAAATAATTCATGTATGTAATTGTTAATCATTAATTAAATTAATAACTAACTCAAACTATAAATCACTATAAAAATATATAATTTATTAACAACAAAACGATACTCTATTTTAAGAGAAAACTTTAAGGTTATCCTTATCTTGATTTCAAACTCAACTAATTGACAATCCAATTTACTCCTTAATAAGATCTTTATACTTAAAATTTTCAAAATTCTATTAGACTAATTTACGTAAAATTTGTAACCCAATTACTCTTAAAGATCCAACATTATTCTCTCTTCTAATTTATTCCTAATTATAAAAATTAATAACCTTACTAACCTAACCCCCATAATTACTAGAATACCCTTAACTAAATAAAAGTCATATCTTACCCTCACTCATTTTCATTAATACCAAAAATGCTCTTCTTACAACAAAATTCTAGATTTACCCTTTACTTTCTACATTCGCTATTCTGCCTCTACATGCAACGTAAATTTTCAAAACAATGTCATCATCTTCATCCTCTCCTTTTCTTCTCTCTTCTCTTCTTTCATCATTTTTCAGCTCCATTTTCTCCACTTTTATCCTTTCATGGAGCTTCATATATTGTCCTAAACAACCACAACATGCAATCCAACTATAATAGCCATACAATTAATTATTTTTTCATTTTCAGAAGTAGCCATACAATCAATGATATTGGTGTTTTGAGAGACAGTGGAAGACAATAATGGTCATTCTTGGGTGGAAACGATAAAATAGCATTTATATATAGTTACCTTAAGCACTATGATCATTCATAATTCCATGAGTTTATGCGTTCTCTTGGTTATTGCTTCTCTTTTTTACTCTGTTTATGTGGTTCTTTCATTGTCAGCAAGCTATTGTAAGCTTTGATGTCGTGGAAATGCTAAGCGTGATGGAGGCAATATAGGTGATTCAGATATTATTCTAACAATTTGTTTTGGCTAGTTTACTAATAAATTATTTATCTTTTGTATAAGATCGGCGCCGTTGATTTCTTTCATGACCTGATTGGTGAATACCCAATTGTCAAAAAGTTGCCTTAAAGTCATCACAGTCTATTAGTACTGAGCATCGAAAATGCAGAACCCTTTGTGGAACCATATTCTTTCTCTCTATTTGAGTCGTTGTGTGGGATGGGAAGTGGGCAAAGAGAAAGGAACAAAAATATTAGTGCCAAACAACAAATGAGATCAATATTGTTGGCACAAAATTAATTCTACAAAAGACATATGAAATGGAGAATAAAATGTTAAATTAACTTTGAAAATTAATATTAAATTTTTATATTCTTATATTTTTTTGTTATTTCTTTTTTAGAAAGATAAGGATAATGAAGAATGGGTAGATGGCATGCAATTTTGAAGGGTAACTAGAATGAAGGCAAATGAAAATTGGTTTACCTTAAATGGGGAAGAAATAATGGTATTCAAATTCAAATGAAATTATATTTCATTTTTGATAATATATATAAATATAAATATTTAAATTTTTTACTAAAATTGTTATTTTATATTTGAATATGCTGAATAAATTTCAAGAAGAGGGTGAAGTAAATCGTAAGGCAATTCAATTAGCGCCTTTACCATTGGTTGAACATTTCGCTTGTGTTTTAGGAAGAAGATCAAACTACCACGTGGTGTAGGTGTTAAGGGAATGATATCAAGCTATCAAGAAAAAAGTAAGATTCTTGTAAAAAATGAGGCAGCAAGGAAATGTGAAGGTGAATTGGTTAATGAAGTTGTGAGGCTTAATAAAACATCAAAAAGCAAGAAGAGGATAAAGCGCAATGTGCAACATTGGACAAGCAAGTTATGAACTTGAAACAAAAGGAATTTTTGCACATTTAGCAAATATTGGAGTGATTCATGGTGTGTTATAGTTAAAATTTTATTTGTGACAATAGTAAACATAGTAATGACAAAATTATTGTATTGTATAAATTTTAAATTTCTGATGAAAATTTATTACACCATGACAGGTATTTGAGGGTTGATTCATTGAGCATGGGAGGTTCAAATTCAACATATCTATCGAGAAGGGAATCAGTGTGCCGATAGACTAGCTACATTAGCTTGTTTATCGGGTCTAGAGCTATAGTATCTTCAGGAGCCTCCGTTGATTGTTCGGGATTTACTTCATCAAGATATGAACGGAGCGTTTTATCATTGAACCCTACATTAGTGGGGTGATCTGGGTTGAGCGTTATTTCTTTTTTGGTGTTTTTCCTTGTTAAAAAAAATTATTGACACCATTAGTAAAAGCATTGGTGACTATGTTTTTCTTCCTAATAATAATAATAATAATACATGTGACAACATAATTTGTCACTATTAAATGATAATATTAACGAGGAAATATCTTTCCCAGATAAGACTTACTCAAGTGACAATATTTCTTGTCACAATTTTATATAATTTTAGTGTGAAAAGTGTTGTCATAATATAATAGTATTTTTGACGTTTTCAACGTATCACTATTAATATTTGTGACGTTTTTTTTAATGTATCACTATTAATATCTTTTTTGTCGACATTATTGTCACAAATGATTAATATTATTATAACCATACAGTTTTGTCACTTATGCAAACAATTTCAGTGGTAAAAACAGTGGTCACAAAAATCATAAGTAATTGTGACAACTTTTTAAATATAATTACTATTTCATCAAGAACGGGATATTTATGACCACAAGTGATGGCTTGAAAATTGGTAGTGATCAAAATTTATGTTTTTAGTGACAACTTTAGCTTTTACTAAATGTCCATTTTCTTGTAGTGTGTATATGTGTTACCCATATTCATGCTCATTAACTATAAAATAAACAAATTACCTTTGATCGATTTCAAAAATATTCTACACCAAACGAATTTTTATTGCTTTGATGCCAATTATTTGAGCTACTGGAATTTGTCATTTTGCATTATGATAAAATTGTTTCCCTTTTTAGGAGCGGAATATCCTAAAACCTAAGCATTTACGTCATTTAAATAGTGCTTTACTACACGAAGTTGCAAGTAACAATTCCTAAAGTAGTTTATAGGATAGTCTTAACAAATTCTTACGCCAATGATAATTATGTCTTCGTCACTCCTATCAAATGTGCTTTTGATAGCTAAATGGAGAGAACTCAGATCTTTGCACTCATTTGGTTGACCAAGGATGGTGGACATGTGTGAAATCTAGCAATCCCATTTGTGAGAGCTTTGATAGTTTCACAAGTTATACTTACGTAATGTTACCGATAGATTTATTAGAAGAAGTGGCTATATGCATCTAAAACCTCCTTTTCCTTAAAAAGCATTGTCGGAGAAGTCTTGGGGATATCTTTAAGTATTTCTTGACAGAAGTTTAAACCAACAAAGGATGGTAATATGTGCTTGAATATTTTCTAGTTATATATAAAGCATGCGAAGTTTGTTAAGATTGCTTATGTTGAAAGTTAGTAATTGCAGGCTATGTTATACCTCACTAATAGAGTTTGTCAAAATCTTTTATTTATGTACATTACTCGATTGATTGAACCGAGACTAGACTATTGTCAATTTATATAAAAGAACTCTCAATTCCTACTTCAGATGGAACTCTTTATGCACAGTACACCTCTTTTTCACGATTTGTTTTGTGGTTGGCACTTGAATTTTAGAAGGAACTCTTTTGGGTTCACTTACGTCTTAATGCTATATGACTTTGGCTCTACGTCGTACAAAATGATGAATCTCTTTTTATTTGGATAATAATTAATCTAAGAATAAAATGTGATACATTAGTAAATGAATTAAATTAAAATTTAATATTATAAAAAATAAAACAAGAAATATGATGACAAAATTAAACATGTTTTTTTTCAGTATATTTATTACAAATTTCAACAAAATAAAACTTTAATTTTTTATTAAAATATTAATCAACAAATTTTTTAGAGTGGACTTATTAGTTGCACTTTTATAACCATAAAGTCACTTATTTAAGTTATAAAAATATCTTTTTGTAAGAATATAAAGAAAAGACTGTGTACATTATGACTCTCTCAAAAGCTCCTGGGCAAGGAGCCTTGTGCATAAAGTCTCTCAACAATTTTTTGTTTTTTAACAAAAAAATTAGAAATTAAATGAGAAACAAAAACATAAAAACAACAATAGAAAAGCAAAATAAGAAAGTGTGAGAGAGACCTTTTTATGAGAGTTTCAAAATATCACCAATCGAATTTTTGTACTTCTTTTGAAGCCAAACCTGTAATCAGTATACAAAATGGCTTTTGTTTTGAAAGGAAGAACCCTTTTGTGATATCAGAACTCAGGCAGCCTTTGCATTTGACTTTATCCGTTTCACTCTCGAGTACAAAAACACCCCAGCAAGTGCCACGGCAGTTCCTGAAGTTGAAACCAACCAATAGTAAACTATCCATGAAATTAGAAATCACAAATTTCTCATCTGAAGAACTAGCTTGCTAGAACGCTGCGATCTTCATTAATTTGCCTCCACTGGGTTGAAAAATGAAATTACCAATAGAGTTTATTGGTGAGACAGGAGTCTTAAAGAAGATAACTGATGAGACTATCAACACCACACGTTTCGCACAGTTTCCTACAGAGTGAGTGACAGGATTTACCATCTGCAGTATCATATAAGAAACCTGCGGAAATGGAGAGCACAAAATCAGGAAAAAAAATGAAACAGCAAATCAAAAGTGGAAGAGAAGTCAGAATCACAAACTGAAAATGATATAACCAAAAGGAAATGGGTATGAAGATTCCTACTTGTTGGTAACTATGGAAACAGAACCCTGCAAGAAGAGATCTTATGAACACCTCTCTGACATCCAAACCTTGGTTACCCTGAAACATCGAGTACAATAAAAGATTTCAAACGAGTGGCCTTGGTAGTTAGAGATTGTCAATGAGATCAGGCTTTTTATTATACTACTCACAGCAGATTGAAGATATGGAGTGAATTTAAACCCTTCCGCGAAAATTGCAACAGGAGCAAGAAGAATGAAAGAGATGATGGTTATTACTGAGAACAGATTGACGTTGTCCAAAGCTTCCTGTTAGAAACGATCGAAAGGGCATAGTGAATGACGTAAACAATGATAATTCCTACTAGTTACTGAGAAAAGTAGCTGCCACTTACCTCTTTATTTACCATGAACTTTTTGCTAAGTACATTTCTTGATTGATTAGTCACATTGGAAGCCATTGCACTCCAGAATCCAATCCTATTTCTCAGCAGAACACAAAACTTAAAGTAACAAACGAGGGGTTAAACAATATTATTGAACAATCCAAAGTAGCCGGAATCGATCTGGGTTGTTCTTACAAAAAAAAAAGAAAAGAACAAGAAGGATAAGAAGAAGAAACTCTAGGAACAAGAAATGACCTATTACCAATTGAAAGAGGCCTCTGTAAACGATGCCAATGCCACTCCACCAACTACTGGTGCCAGGGACAAAAGTACCAAAAGAGAGGGCGTCTGTGAACAAGTGAAAGCGGCCAAGTGATTATACATTTAGGAACAGTATGCAAGCAAATATCAGACCAAAAGCCCAAGATGGGTCATCTCAGTATGGACTAAAGGAAGTAGAGATATTGCTTCATTAACAAAAATGTTCAGTGTACAACCGAAAACCAGATGGCAAAAAGTCTCAGCGATCCCATTTTTTTAAAAAAGAATTTATTCCACTATCTCTTTAGTTAGTTTCTTACCTCAGCAAGGAATAAGGATGAGAACAGGACTGTGAAAAAGGGCTCCATAGCTTTGATCGTGTGAGTGAAGGAAACGGCGACTTTCCCAAGACTAATGTTGGTGAGCATGTTGCCTAATGTGTGAGCTATCGCTAGCGGCAGGATAGCTGCGAACTGAAGAGTCAACTCATCAATGCAACATCTACAGACAGAGCTACTGATTCGAGAACAAATAGGCACAGAGTTACAACACCGAATAGAGATTTCGTGCGTAAATGAAGACCATTATGATAAAATATCCGAAAATGTTACCTAATCAATAATCACAGATTTTATTTGATAAATTATTATAATTCATTTTAGGTTTTTTTTAATTTGGTAGGCCATTAGGTACAGGCTACAACTGCAGGGAAGTACCTGCGAACGGGTTATCTGTGGCCTCTTATGGAGGCTCAATGTCCACATCAGGATGACAATAAGAGTTCCGCAACCAAACTGGAAGGCAGTAACAGTTGCTGGAAATGGATAGACTTTAAGAACCTGTACAACGGCAATACAAGAACGGAACCAACATGGGTATCTTGCCTTACTAGACGAACAAAATTTAGAACTTGGGCCGTGTTAAGAGTACAATCACACGTTTCAGTACAATACTAGCATCAAATTTTTTTCGAAAATTATACTAGCTTCAATTTTGCTGAAAGAAGATAAGAAAAAAAGAACCTGTTTGTTGTAAATATTGAAGTAGATGTTCAAAAGATACCAAAGGCCGAACATGAACCCCAGCTGCAAAGTCCGAACCAGGTCACCTGGTTTCTCAGCCCCACCAGCACTCTCTGGAACCGAGGCAGCTCCAGACTTGCAACCATCAAATCCACGATTTGAACTTAAAAAAGGAGCTGGAGTTGGAGTATTAAATCCATATAAAGAACCTGAAACTAAAGCTCTTCCAGTAGAAGTAACATCAAGTGGCTTTATATAAGTCGAGTTCACTATTTGGCTAAATATGGGGTTAGAACTGCCATATGGTTTTAGTTTCAAAAATGGGGTGGAAGGAGACAGAGCTAAAGCTGCAGTCTGCATCTTTGAGGTACAAGAAAGAAAGAATAATGTACACTGGAGACTTCGAATCAATCACAAAAGCGTTTGATTTGCATTTGGCAGCTTGCTTGCTCAAGGTTTGTGGTTCATATGCTCTGAACTTCTGCCTCCAAGTTAAAATAGGGTCAGCAACTAGTTACTAATAAACTTGATATAATTATTTGTAGCACATGGGAAACAAAAAAAACGCTTTTACTGATCATAACATGACAACCAACTTCCAAAGCTTTGAGCTACCTGTACAACAAGACAAAATGTATTTGAAGTGGTTAACTGATGACCAGAGAGTGTAGTTTGAAAAAAATCTTAAGCAGGACATCAAAAGATGGCATTGTAGGGACTTGTGGAAGGGAGTTATTTGCAAAGGTATGCATTGCTGATGGTCTAAATTTTAAGATTAATCAGAAGAGTACAGATGGTTGTTGACAAGCGTTGCAAGTTCATCTCATGGCCTACGGCCTCCAAATTGGTTCCTATTCTACAAGGAAAACACCTTCGTCCTGGGAACCATCTATTTTCCATTCATGAACTTCGTACGATTCAAGGAGTACATCACTTGTCCG
>JANIJF010000004.1:59171983-59184033 GCA_024520955.1 Erythroxylum bequaertii
GTCTCATCTACCAAGACAATATCGTCCGCAAATAACATACACCTAGGTACCTCTCCTTGAATTTACAAAATTCTATTAGACTAATTTACAAAAAATTTCTAACCCAATTACTCTTAATGATCCAACATTATTCTCTCTTCTAATTTATTCCTGATTATAAAAATTAATAACTTTGCTAACCTAACCCTTATAATTTCTAAAATACCCTTAACTAAATAAAAGCCATATCTCACCCTCACTCATTTTCATTAATACCAAAACTGCCCTTCTTAAAACAAAATTTCAGATTTACCCTTCACTTTCTGCATCCCCCATTCTGCCCTACATGCAACTTAAATTTTAAAAACAATGTAATCATCTTCACCCTCTCCTCTTCTTCTCTCTTCTCTTATTTCATCATTTTCATTTTTCCACTTTTATCCCTTCATGCAACTTTATATATTGTTCCAAACAATCACAATATGCAATCCAACTATAAGCTAGTGTAGAATGATCAAAATCACACAAAAAGATATCTTCTCTCTTCTCTTCTTTCATCATTTTCCAGCCTCATTTTCTCCACTTTTATCCCTTTCATGCAACTTCATATATTGTCTCAAACAACCACAACATGTAATCCAACTATAACCTAGTATAGGATGATCAAAATCACACAAAAAGACATAAAATATGGCTGCTAAAATTTTACCTAAATGTGAGGACTTTTGATGTTGTTAACTACCACAACTTCTTCTAAATTTGCTGCAAAACAAACAAAATGTGGGAACCTATAAGGAGAGTGTTACATGTAGGAGAAAAATGGGACATTAAGACACATACCAACTATAAAAGTTGAGAGAAAATGACGAAGAAGATGTTTGTCTCGTTGGTGTTCTTATTTTCCAGATGTTGTCTTTCATACTACATATTAGTTATGGGTTGGGCTAGGTTGTTCTTATTTCATTTAGTTGTGGGCTTTATAAACTGTCTATGCAATGGCATATCCTCTTGCTAGTCGAAAAACGCCGGTGCGACCTACTATTGGCATCTCTCTGGGGGAACTCATCACCGAATTTTTACCAAACAAACTAAGAGAGCTGCCAATGTGGATACCATCTGTGAAAGCAAAACTCATTGCCATGATCAATGACATGTCATTTTGACTAGCTGACCCGTAGATTCCTTGTGCTTGACCCACCAACTTGGAGGTTGGATCAAGCAGTCTCTGTGAGTAGGTCGACAGTCATCATTATCTGCCCGAAAAAGGTCAGAGATTTGGTTGTTCTGGTTGACTGCATCACTTTAACGACGGATGGGTTGTTGCCGCTGTGTGTGTCGTGGAAGTAGAATTGAAGATTGTGTGTCGTGTCTTTTCTAGGGACAACTCTTGTCACCCATGCCTCTAACATGACTGCCATGAAACAAACGAGCAAGAAGAACAGACACAGTTTTACCATAGCTCTGAGTTTTTTTTTTTTAGGGAACAAAACTAAAAGTTACAAATGAGCCGTGGGATACAAATCCCTATGCTATCCTCGCGGAGGACTGAGAGGCAGTTGGCGGGGGCCTGGAGTAGTGTGGTAACCCCAATGTCAAAAGTCACTGCATAATTGGCGAGCCAATCTGCACAACAATTACCCTCGCGGTAGGTATGACGGGGAATCACCACCCAATTGCGATTGAGTAGTTCATGGATGCCCAAGATGAGAGGGTGGTGCGACAGGGAGCGGGTGGCGGAGTCGGATAGGATCTGCATCACAAGTTGGGAGTCAAACTCCAAAAGGATCCTGCGGTGGCCGAGGGCCCAAGCCAGGGTCAACCCGAAAAGGACTCCCCAAAGCTCGGCAGAAACCGAAGAGCACCAACCGATGTTCTGAACAAAGCCACCTAGCCAAGTGCCTGAGCTATCCCGAATGAGGCCTTCTGTCGTGGCGGTGAAGGTGGAACGTTTACTGGCCCCGTCTGTGTTCAGTTTCACCCAACCTGGCGCCGGTTTATGCCAGCCAATGAGAATCTCCTGACGGGGAGGACGACTTGGAAAAGCTCGGTTATGCCAAAGCTCCGCACTCCGGATCCGATGCACATAATCCATAATGAGGTGGCCTGGGGAGGATGGCCATGCAAAATGTGGCTCAAATAAGGAGTCGTTGCGCCAAGTCCAAAGGAACCAACATGCGGTACCAAAAATAATTGGACAGTCGACGGTAGGTCCGCTCGGTTGCTGCTGCAGGTTGCTGTGAAGCCATTCTGATCCCTGAAGAGTAAAAAAGTTACGGTTAGGTAACGGGAAGAGAAGCCATACACTCCGTGCGCGGGGGCAATCGTGCATCACATGAAGGGAGGACTCATCGGCGTGGCAGTGATGGCACGCCATTGTCGAAGTCAGTCCCCGACGGAGACGTTGCTGATTAGTCAGGAGACGATCCAGTCCAAGAAGCCAAAGAAACGAGCGTATGCGTTGAGGACCTCTCCAATGCCAGATGAGATGCCAGAGACCGTGCGAAACGTCAGTGGGATGGACCTGAAGCATGGCATAAGCGGAGGCGGTGGTAAACTGGCCTGAGTCAGACGGACCCCAGATCCTCTTATCTGGCCCGAAGTGGGACTGCGGCGGTAAAATTCCTGCAATGGACAAACAAATAAAATTAGGAAGAAGGTGACGAAATTCATTCCATCGCCAATTACCCGTCTGATCTACAAAGTGTTGAACCCGCAGGTCATGCGCGTCGAGGGGTAAGGGTCGCCGAGTGTGAGTAAGGAGCGGTTCAACATCAGCCACCCATGGGTCGATCCAAAAGCGAGCTGTGGACCCGTCACAAATAATCTAGTGGCTGCCAGTGAGCACTGTTGACCAGACCGCAGCAATGCCTCGCCAAATCCACGAGCTGCCTTTGACCAAAAGAGCAGCAGGGGGGTTGTCCGCATCAAATTTATACTTCTCTGCAAGGACTCGCACCCAAAGAGTATCCGGCTTCGAAAGCAGGGTCCATCCTAACTTCGCAAGTAAAGCATCATTAGTCTCACGGATACTGCGAATACCAAGGCTGCCCCCCTCCTTCGCGTTACAAACCCTATCCCAGTTGACCAGATGGATCCTACGGGTGGCCTGAGAAGAACCCCACAAAAACTTGCGCATCAATCGTTCCAAGTCATCGCACAGTCCTCGGGGCAGCTGAACTGTCTGCTTGGTGTAAAGAGGAAGCGCAGCGATCACGGATTAAGTTAAAGTGGCCCGACCGGCCAGCAAAAGAAGTGTACCAGTCCATCCTGAGAGCCGCTGCTGCACCTTATCGAGGATGGGCTGCTAAGTTTTTTTCTAGACGCGCTCGTGAAGAAGAGGAACGCTGAGATAATGGCCCAAGTTAGAAGTTTGTTGAAAGCCGAGGGTGCTGCGAAGACGCCAAGCAAGCGGAGATGGCACGTTTTTAGAGAAAAAGCAGTGAGATTTGCGATGGTTCACCTGCTGGCCTGAAGCCGTACAAAAAGTGCGTAAAACATCTTGAATAATCATGGCTTGTTCGACAGAAGCCTCAGCAAAAAGGATGAGGTCATCGGCAAAGAAGAGGTGGGAAAGGGGAGGGCCCCGGCGGATGGCTTTCCAGTGTCCTTGACCGATAGAGTGAGTGATGAGATGTCCCAGCCGTTCCTTGCACAAAACAAAAACGTAGGGAGAAAGCGGGTCCCCCCGACGGATTCCTCGGGTGGGGGTGAACGAATCACTGAGACTCCCTTCCCAATTCACCTGCATGGTTGACGAAGAGATACATTTCATTATAAGCGAAAGAAGCGGGTCCGGCAATCCAATATCAATGAGGGTATCCTGGATAAAGTCCCAGGAAAGGCGATCGTAAGCTTTTTCCAGGTCCACCTTGATTGCCAGAAAACCCTGATTGCCCGATTTTCGGGTCATGGTATGGATGATCTCTTGGGCGAGAATGATGTTATCCGTAATCTGACGACCCGGCACAAAACTAGCTTGGTTCTGGGCGACAATTGCTATCAAATGGGGTTTCAACCTATTAACGATGATCTTCGTGATCGTTTTATAGACCACGGAACAAAGAGCAATGGGCCGGAATTGGGTAATCGACGTCGGGGAGGTGAGTTTGGGAATAAGAATTAGGATGGTCCGGTTGAGCTCCGACTCCCAAACCTTATGACGGAAGATCCGCTGAAGGAAGTGGGTCAGAGAAGGGCCTATGGTTTCCCATTGAGATTGGAAGAATAAAGCATGAAAACCATCGTCCGCTGGCGCTTTATTCGGGGCCATGGCAAAAATGGCCTCCTTAATCTCGGAAGCAAGGAGAGGACTATTTAAGTTCATGATGGCACTGGGCGAGAGAGGCGGAAACAGACCGTGAAAAGGTAAGCAAGTAGGGCTCAGGGAGTCGGCCGAATACAACGTCTCAAGATAGTCCTTGGCGATCTGACGAATGCTATCCGTGCCAGTGTGTGTCCGGCGTTGCGCATCGGAAAGGGAGTTAATGAGAAGGTGGCGTCGTTTGCCCGTGGTCACTGCATGAAAGTATTTAGTATTGCGGTCACCTTGCGTAAGCCACTGGCAGCGTGACTTTTGGTGCCAATATAATTCCTCTTGACAGAGGACCTGTTCCAGGTCAGTCCGAAGGGTGGCCTCGAGATTTCGGAGATAAGCTGAGTCCGCTGCCTCCAACGACTTTTGAATCCTGACGAGTCGAGCCATGAGGCGCTTCTTGCGATAAAATATGTTTCCAAAGGTATTATGATTCCACTGCCGGAGGTGATTAGCCAGGTCACTCAGAGCGCCACACATCGTGGGAACCTCAGGGGTCCAGTGGTCCCGAACGGTGTGGTGGAACTCGTCGTGCGTTAGCCAAGCAACTTGAAATCGAAACGGGCGAGGATGGGAGAAGCGTAACGGGCGCGGACGAAGCTGAATAAGAAGGGGGCGATGATCGGATTTGAGGAAGGGAAGGTGAGAGACCACAGTTTGGGGAAAGGCGATAAGCCACCTGGTCGAGCACAACGCACGGTCTAATCTCGCCAGAAGACGACCTCGTCTCCACGTATACCTGGGACCGACAAAGCCAAGATCGAAAAGCCAATAGTCGTGGACATAGTCCCTAAAATGGGAGTTGATGATGGTCCTACCGCGTTTGTCGCTGCGCTCAAGTTTAGCATTGAAGTCGCCACCGATGAGCCAAGGGTGGGACGTAATGGGGGCTAGTTGCCGTAAATACGTCCATAGAAAATGCTGCAGCGAATAGGTGGGGCTACCGTAAATGGCGGTGAAAGCGAAGGACGTATTCTCCCAAGTGATTTGCATATGAATAAATTGGCGATGGGCAAGCAAAATGTTCACAGCGATATCCGGGTTCCAGAGTAACCAGATGCCACCAGAAAAGCCAGTAGATTCCACGCGGTACGAATGCTGGAAAGGTAAGGAGGCGATAATATTGTGCGCACGGGCGCCACTGACTCGGGTCTCGATCAACACCACTAGAAAGGGTTTATGGAGTCAGAGGTAATTGTTGAGAACCGGTTTGAATTTCTTCCCCCCAGCTCCTTGACAATTCCAGATGAAGATAGACATAACAAAGGATAGGAAAAGGGTAACCAAACACTAGAGATCGGTGGAGCTAGAGGAGCCCACCAGAAGCTCAAGGCCCGCTGCAACGTGGGGTCGGTGGACCAAGTCATCCATTTGGGAGTCAACAATAATCGGATCCTCAGGAGACACAAGGAGGGGAGACACCGGATCCGGAGGTTTGGGAGGGGACAAAGGATTGTGATCCGGTAAAGGCGAAGGAGGGGACGGAGGGCGATCTTCAGTAGTCATGTCATCCCCTCCGGCGCAACTCCCTATTGTGGAGTTAAGAGTTGGGGTAAAGGAAGGATCTTGTACTACGATGTCATGGTGGGAGGGGATGGAAATAGCAATATGGGAGGGCAGAATGGGCGAAGAGGAGGCAGTCGATAGCCGTTGCAACCGGGAGGTGGCTGGGGGAGGATCCAAGGCCATAGGGGCCAGAGGCGTGGGGACTGGGACGGGCGGGGCAAGCGCTAGTGAGCTTGTGCCCGAACGACCACGAGCAACATCTGGTCTGGGTCAGCTGCCTTGCCCTTTTGCCAATGAAGGGACTTGAGGGGTGCGAGGGGGATTAGGCACCCTAACTCTAGAACTGGTTGGGGGGCTAGGTGGAAAGGTCTGAGGAGAGGACGTTGGGGCGGCGTTGGAGCCGTTGGCTGTCAGAGGTTGGAACCTCGAAAAACGCCCCATGTCAGAGAGAGGAGCCCCGTGACGCGTTTGGGTGCCGTTAGCGCCTGGGTCGGGTGGCACTAGCGCCGCTACACTTGGACCCAGGGGCCATACAAGTCGTCCTGCGCATCAGACTGCGGATGATCGGGTAAAGGGGCAGTGAGAGTTCAAAAGGGGGGCCATTGGGGCAGGGGTGAGGCGGAGGAGGGGGCTCGGCATTAATGGGTCAGGAAGGACAGTGCTGCAGCTCGTGCCCAATCCGGCCACAGGACAGGCATATTGGAGGTAAGCCCTCGTAGGCAACCCGGATTTGCTCACCGTTGAGTTCAATGATGGGCCGAACTGGTTTGGAGACGTCGATTTCCACCGCGACACGGGCATATTTGCCGCGTTGGGCTTGCAGGGTGGTTTCGTCAATTTTCACTGTCCGGCCAACTAGATTACCGAGTGTGGTGAGGATGGAATGGTGGTACCTAGCAATAGGCAAATCCGGAAACCTCACCCAGGCAACTATATGAGAGATCTTACCTGAGGAGGGGCGAAAGTGGGGAGTCCATGGTTGAACCGAGAGGGCTTGGCCGAATAGAATCCATGGCCCCTGCGTAAGAACATGTATGTAATCATCAGCATTTAAGAACTTGATGAGGAAAAAATCATTCGCGATGTCGACAAACTTCATCGACCCTAAGGGATTCCAGAGAGCTATGAGGCGATGCTGCAGAACATTGAACCCAATTCGGCAGCCAAGAAGCTTAATCACTATCGTGTGTTCCCAGGTCTTATCAAGGCGACTTCTAAAGGAGTTGGAGAGTTCAACATCGAAGCCGAATTTGCCTGGGATTAAGTTGATATCACCCTCTTCTATTTCCACCGGTTCGTCTGTAGGCCAGGCAGTGGAGGTTGTGGGAGTCAGGCCCGTTACCGCTGCCTTGTAGCTGGGCCGCTCCGGAGAAGGGGAGTTGGGTTGAGGTGCCGGGTCCTCATCCCGGGCTCTGACTCGAATTTTCTTCGCTGTGGGACCAGGGGGCTCCGGTTGGGGAGGGGCATTGTGGGGGCTGTCCAGACGATGGGACAAGCTGTAATCCATGGTGGTGTTGAAAAACCAACCAGGACAGACAGCAAAAAGTGGGCGCCGGTAGGGGAACAGTAAAGGAGCCGAACGTTGCAACTTGTCTTTTTTCGTTTTCAGGCAGTCAGGAGAGACAGTGCATGAACTAACACGTAACAAGAGTGCACCCATGTGGTGGCCCATCAGAGTCCACTGATGAGATGAGATCCGATCCAGGTGTAGTGTACAAGACTGCGTCACTGTTAAGTGCAAGTGGGGCCCAGAAGATTGAGAGATCCATATCACCAACAACCACAACCACTACAACCCCTCTCTTCATCACCAACCAAGAACAATCACCGTTTCTACCGACAAGCACGGTTATTAAGAGAGAGAACGTGAAACGAGCCAGAGCGAGTCAAATGACGCCGCGCATTTAGACAGTTATATATACATATATAGTTACCATAAACCAACAAGCACGTTCTGTTCTCTCTTACGGTTGCTAGCCTACACGGTTTTCTCTCTAGAGCTTCAGGTGCGTCTTCTTTGTAACTGCATTGTGTAAAGGTAATTTGCATCATTTTGAGTTTCTGTACCTGTGTTTGATTTGCCTCATTTTCTTGTTTTCATGATTCGTATCTTGTTATAGAATCATTAACTTCACTCCATTTGTACTTTTATGTTAATTTTATCTTGCGTTAAAGAAGACTTTCCTTGCAACAGATGTTTGCGTCATTTCCGTTTCAGATTATGTGTTTGGGATACTTTAATTGTTCATAACCAGAAGAATGAACATGGTTTTCGTGACTTCAAACTACAGATTGTTCGGAAATTGTCCTTTTTTTTAGTTATTTCTGTTCAATGCTTTAAATTATGACTATGATTGTAACCGCAGTGTTTGTGATGTTTGGGATTAGCACCACAGCTATTTTGATTTATTTGGTTTGTTATAACCTCTATTTAGATCCTTGTTTCTGATGATTCTATTTAGATTTTTATTGTTTATGAATGAATATTGTTTTATGTGTTGAGTTGATTGATTTGGATTCTAATACATTTGTACTTCTATAGGCATGGACACCTTCTTGTTCACTTCTGAGTCCGTCAACGAAGGCCACCCGGACAAGATCTGCGACCAAGTGTCAGACGCAATCCTTGATGCCTGCCTAGAGCAAGATCCGGAGAGCAAAGTTGCTTGTGAGACATGTACTAAGACCAACATGGTTATGGTTTTTGGTGAGATCACTACCAAGGCTAAAGTAGATTACGAGAAGATCGTTCGTGATACTTGCAGAGGCATTGGATTCACATCCGCAGATGTTGGCCTTGATGCTGACAATTGCAAGGTACTTGTTAATGTTGAGCAACAGAGTCCTGACATTGCCCAAGGAGTTCATGGCCATCTCACCAAGAAACCCGAGGACATTGGAGCTGGCGACCAGGGCCATATGTTTGGCTATGCCACTGATGAAACACCTGAGCTCATGCCCCTAACTCATGTCCTTGCCACTAAGCTTGGTGCCAAGCTCACTGAGGTTAGAAAGAACAAGACTTGCCCGTGGTTGAGGCCTGATGGTAAGACCCAAGTTACTGTTGAATACAATAATGAAGGTGGAGCGATGGTTCCAACTCGGGTTCACACCATTCTTATCTCAACTCAACATGACGAGACTGTCACCAACGAGCAAATTGCAGCAGACTTGAAACAACATGTGATTAAGCCTGTCATCCCAGCAAAATATCTTGACGATAACACCATCTTCCATCTCAACCCTTCAGGTCGGTTTGTCATTGGTGGACCACATGGAGATGCAGGACTTACTGGCAGAAAGATTATTATAGATACCTATGG
Source organism: Erythroxylum bequaertii (assembly GCA_024520955.1). Classification (NCBI taxonomy): domain Eukaryota; kingdom Viridiplantae; phylum Streptophyta; class Magnoliopsida; order Malpighiales; family Erythroxylaceae; genus Erythroxylum; species Erythroxylum bequaertii. The sequence goes on from JANIJF010000004.1 coordinate 59,181,104, forward strand.
CGGATGGGGGGCTCATGGAGGAGGTGCATTCTCAGGGAAGGATCCTACAAAGGTGGACAGAAGTGGTGCATATATTGCTAGGCAGGCCGCAAAGAGTGTGGTGGCTTCCGGACTTGCTCGGCGTTGCATTGTGCAGATTTCATATGCAATTGGTGTACCAGAGCCATTGTCAGTTTTTGTGGACTCTTATAAGACTGGAAAAATTCCAGACAAGGATATCTTAGCTTTGATTAAGGAGAACTTCGACTTTAGGCCCGGGATGATTGCTATCAATCTTGACCTGAAAAGGGGAGGGAACTTCAGGTATCAGAAAACTGCGGCATATGGTCATTTTGGTCGTGAAGATGCAGATTTTACTTGGGAGACTGTGAAGGTTCTCAAGCCCAAAGCTTGAGGCCTTGGACTTGGATTGCCATTGTATTCAGGAAGCCGAAAGTTTTATTTGTCGGAGAGAATAAGTACGCTCCAGCACAAGATCCGGAATGAACTTGAAGTGTGTGTGCTTTAGTTAAATAGGCGGTTTACATCTTGGGAACGGATAGCAATTTCAGTAGTCGTTTTTGTCTTTCCCTTGTCCTTTTTGTCACTTAATGTTTTCTCTGTCCCTATAATTTTTCATCTTGATGTCATTTATTTGGATTTAACAGTTTTGAAAATATTGATTTACTGATTTCAAAATTATTAAATTACTGATTAGTTGGATATTTGAAAATGGACCTTAAATTGAAGTAAGGCTGCAAATCTGTTATCGAAAGTGAGCAACTGATGTCAAAGTGGACGTACGTGTTCCTCAGAGTATTCAACTCTCTTGGGCTCAAAGAAAAGGGGCTCATAGAGAAGAGGCTGGACAGCAATTTGATATAAACCGAATATGGATGGGGCTGTGACGATTGTCCGCTAAAAACTTGCATTTTTAAGCATAAAATTAAAAACAGCTTTAACAAATGCAGATTTTCACTGTGACGAACTAAAATATTTTAATAGATACTTTATAACAATAAATATCAATAATTTTAAAAATTAGCCCGAAAATCAAATTAATAAAAATAATGGTTTAATTTTTAAAAGTTTAACCAAAATTGTGATAAAACGCGTAAAATTGGTATTCTTAATTGGTATACAGTAAATAAGAAGTACAAATTATAGAATATTTTATTAAAATCAAAATAAAATATCATTTTCTATTAATGTATAATTAAATTTTTTTTATTACAAGGGAGATAGAAAAACAAAATTAGCGCAGATGCTGGAGATACGACACTCCTTGCGCGTTGCGACGAATAAGCTCTTGTATAACCTCCAGTGGCTCCCATAGTAGGTGTAGGCCCGGACTTAAGAACCTTGCAAAAGCCGAATGTATAATTAATTAATAATAAATCTAATGATTCTAACTAAATTTGAATATGATATAATAATTAAATTAATGTAATCATTAAAATTGTGCTTTTAAAGTGTTAGGTTCTAATTATGCATCTCATACATAATATATATCAAATATACACAGTAGAAATAAAACGGAATCTCAAAAACCAGATTTACTCGTGCATATAAATATACAAAAGCAAAAACATTAAATGTAAGATGTTTACACACCTTTCTGACGATCTCCTTCGTTCTTTAATCTTCTTTACGTTGGGTTATCGTAAACAACAATGATCAACGCAGACCGTCTATAGTAAAAGTCCACACGAAGATAGAAGAATGAAATCTCACTAGGAGGTGGCTAAAATTCTTTCTTTGTGTTAGCAAAGACAAGAACTCTTGAGAGAATTAGAGAGAAAAAGTGTGTGTAAGAAAAAGAACCTTTCTTTTTCTCTTTTTTATGTGTCTTACATGAGATGCACGAAAATTATATCAATTTTTTGCACCATTTGACCTTCTAATGGAAAGTTATGAAAAGTTAATGATCATAAATAACATGCATTAATGGAGATTATGGGAAGTTAATAGTTATGAATATCATGCATTAATAGAAGTTATAGAAAGTTAATGATCATAAATAACAAGCATTAATGGAAGCCAATAACACTTGTTTTTAATCCATTCCATGCAACGGTTTCTACCACGATCACATTGCGATACAATCCCAAAACATTCTTTCATTTCTTGAATCACCATTCAAGACCATTTTACTCATTATTTGGATCTCCTATGTGTGTGACCTATTAGGTTCCCGATTATGTTAGCCGCTTGAATTAACACTTAATTCAAGTAAGTTAAGAGCGGTATCTAGCAATACGTCATGAACCCCAATTGACCGAAAAGTCTGTTCACGCCTCTTGTCTTTTGCTCCTTATCCACGCTCCTCCCTTTTATGCTCCATTGAGCACTGCTGCGTTAAATGCAAACATTGTCTGCGTCACGCAGAATGTCTACGTGAAATGCAAACATTTTGCTCCGCGCCACGTTTCATCTCCTGTTTGTCCTCCTGCACTGTGTTTTTTTCATCTTGCAATGCGTTTTTGTCTCTTTTTCCAACTGCTTGCTTTTAAAATTTTCTTCTTCGTTGTGTTCCATTTTTCTCGTCTTTTAATTTTCTTCTTCTTGCTCCATAAAGACAAGTAAAAATTGACCTTCTAGAAAATAGCCCATATGTCGTGCTTTTGACTCACTTTAATTTCTTTACTTCCAAATTCTACCTAAAATCATATATGAATTAAAGTAAGTATCCTAAGCATTTTCATATCATTAATCGCTAAGTGTAAATGATTAAATATATCAACAATTAAATACATATCAAACATCCATCATGTAAGCCCACACATTCTCCTAACCATGCATTCTCTAATATATATATGTAAACATATCATTTTGGTTATGATATCTTATGGATCTTAACATGAAAGCCCAATCCAACACTTGGATCTAAGCCCAATCTAATACTTAGATTTACTATCTTCCTTTTATTAACTTGGCTAAATTTACTATTG
>JANIJF010000004.1:59409634-59419725 GCA_024520955.1 Erythroxylum bequaertii
GAGTTTCCACGTAAATTCTCTTGTGTTATTATTTTCTGATATTTTTGTCTATCAAATATCCTTGGGTGTGGGTTTGGGAGTTCTAAATTCCTAACATATTCCTCGTATACAAAATTCAAATGACCTTAAGACATGAGCAAGGTCTTCATTCGAATGCTTGAGAACTAATAATTTCTTCCTTAAAAAATTAGAATTAATGCTGTGGAGTTCGAGCTTATGCTTGCCAGGGCTAGAGCTATTTTTTTTCTTTTTTTATCCATGGGTTTGTTGGAGTAGGAAGATAAAGAAAGGTTGAGGCTTCGAGCAGGTGCATTCTCTCTTTCCTACTTTTTACTCTACACTCTCACTCCCTTTTGCTTTCATGTACAAGTTATAAGGGAGAAAGTTAAAAAGTACGATGGAGACAACACAAAGCGAAAAACTTTGCAAGCAATTTTTTGTTCTTGTTGTACTCTCTCACAAGCCCAAAACCAAAATTGCTCTAATGCCAAACTTGTTGGGTACTAACATACAAAACACACTTTGCCAAAATGTCACACACTATTTCATTATTGAAAGCAACCTTTAAATAGGTAAAAAAAACAACCATAAAATTAGCTAATTCACTAACACAACTACCATTAATAACGGAAAATTACCAATTAAGAGTGCTAACTCATAACTCCTAAACGTGAGTTATACTTCAACACTACCCGAAGGTCGGAAAAAATAAGAACCCATTTACAAACATGTTCTTGAATCAACATGGAATCATTCACTTAAGTCTCTGCACGTTAAAAAAGGTGTAGAAAGATTTTACTAGTATTGTTTCAAACAATATTTATTAAGAATGAGTGAGAGTTTCAATAACTTGTTCAAAGTTTGATTAATGTATTTAAAATATTAAATTACTCAAATAGAGATGAATAACAAAAGAAGTATATTTTGATATTATTTTATTTGTACAAATTTATGATTTATCTTAGGCCGATAAGTAAAATTGGTATTATGCTTAACACTATCTCACGAGGATACAAATACTCTTGAACCCTGACACACTCTGCCTCCTACTATTGTTCTAGCTTCCCATGTACCAGCTTTCTCCACAATTAGAGTTTTGCCCCACACCATCTGTCCCTGCATATAAAACTATGAGGACTGATTTCAATCTGTGAAGCTTTTTTTTAACTTAAGGATGGTAGTTATCCTAGTTGTAACTATATACATACTTTTGAATCTGAAAAACCATGAAGTTTCTTGCTCTGGAGACATTTTTTGCAGCCGAGTCATCAAAGACTCATCTGCATTTATTGGAGATTACATATCTAAATTTCATTCCTGATTAATTAGTATTAATTGGAGTTTTAAGCATATGACTAAGAGAAAATCCGGATTCTGAGAGTGAAACATGGTTACGGATGCAAAGTCACGCAGAACTAGATCAAATCTACTATGTGGTGATTTCATTTCGCAAAATATAATTGGTATTCACTCGATCTTTCAAGATCCAGATGAATTTCAGAATTGTTTTGTTAGAGGGAAACATGTCAAGCTAATGTAGGAAGACCCTTCATAAGATTTTTCTTCAGAATCCTTTGAGTTTCAATTTGACGTCAATGGTTTCTCCATTTTGTTTTCTTTTCACTATGTCTATAGTTGGTTGACCAAATGAAGGCATGGAATCTGTGCCAAAGTAACATAATTGCACATTCTTGCCCACCATCTTTGCGAGTTACAGGCTGCGATTCGAACACACTGTGGAGGAGCTTGAATTTGTTGGGTCTATCAAATTCCTGATGAATAGCCGATCTACGGATTGTGTGGCACATAACATGTCAACCAGGAGTCCATAGTTGATAAGGAAAAAAGTTATATCAAGCCCAGTCCAATACCAAGCGTAGTTACTCATTCAACTTACTTTCACTGTTTTCTGCATAAGAAAGCAGAAAGTTTTCACTGAAATTTAGATATCGAAAAGGTAATAAGCAACTTTTATCACTCAAATATCAAAAGCTTTCACCTTTTCTAAATTTATCCTCACTCTTGCAGAATCACAGACTATCACGTGCACTACAATCCTGCAGTATCAAAATAACTTGTGATATTTAGTGCCCTCTCTCCGGCAGGTAACATGATTCCATTGTTTTGGTTTGTACATCTACGCAGTGACAAATCCTGACAAAGATCTAATAATCAGCATCTCAATTTAGACGACCAAAGTTGAATAGTAATCATATGGAATGACCAAATTCGGGACAGGCATGCTCTTATTACAAAGTAAACGTTTCAATTTGAAGAATCGTGAAAGCACATAGTTGGTGGAACCCAACCGCAACGTTGGACTTGTAACCCACAAAAGAGATGAGCTCTCCGAGCTTGGTACACCTGGCAGAGATTGGAAATTACACCGTCCAAAAATCCTTGCTTAATGTCCCAATTTCAATTATGAGTACTCATTTCGCAAGGCGAAAGCACCAAACTTTCAGGAAACCAGACACTCCTTTTTGTGACGTCGAAGCTTCCCGTAAACAAAACGGGGATGCCAGTAATTTCTCCAGTCATTCTTTGAACTCCCCAAACCATAGCATTTTAACAAATTTAGCACAACCTGTAGAAAGGCACAGGTAGAACAGAAATGTGACTTGCCAGTTATTGCAACTATGAACTCCCATGTCCTCTTGGTCTTTCCTTTTTTAACCTTTTCTTTTTTCTCTTCGGTACTATTTTGGCTGGTTAGTTAGAGACGTGATAAGAGCTTGTCTTCCGCATGAGGAGGAGGGTAGCTAACTAGCTTTGTCACCAAGCAATAGTATAGGTATGGATGAGATCCAACTCACTCTTCAACCACTGTTATAATTTATGGTCTCCCCCAGTCCCAGTGGTATAATAGATTCTACCCTTGAAACATTGCAACCAATTCCCCTGATAATTTTATGGACAATCTAGAAAACAGTTTTATTCTTTTATTTGGTTGATTTTCTAGTTTGGTCCTTTCATTTTAACTATTTTTAGTTCAATCCAGAGTAATTCCTGTTGCAACGTAAGGTCCCAAAAAATTTAATAATACGCAACTTTATTCTTAATAAATAAAAAGGTTTTTTCACTTCAATATTGTGCTTTTGAAACAATTGAAAGATCCAACTAAACATAATATAATTTTGTGTTGAAACAATAATAGAGAGAAAGACAGAAACATAGTCCAAATTGTGACATAAGGCCTAAAAGGCGAAAACCAATTTAGATCAAATCAAAATGATCTGGGACAACTACCTGCATAGCGCTAGTAAAAGATCCAAGGGAATTACAAACTTTGATGCCAAAACTATCAAGGTTATAGCCATTCGCGAAGCTTTGAGTTGGATTAAGAATGTCAGGTGATCGCCTACTATTATGGAGTCCGATGCCTAATCTTATGTTCAGGTTATTCTTGAACTTAACTATATGGATGATTCTGCTTTCGGACTACTAGTTTCAAACTATAAATCCCTTCTCACTGAAATAAGAAATGTGGGATTAGTCTTTGTTAGACAGTCTGTGAATGAAATAACTCATAGACTTGTTCGAGTTGTTACCATCTCGACGGACAGAGTGGTTTGGTCCCAAAGACCGCCTACATGTATTTATAACTCTACCGGCTTGAAAGTCAATAATAGTTCTTCCCAATTTTTGCAAAAAAAATAAAATAATAAAATAAGATCAAATCAAGAATTGGATTGAGTAGCAGGCATAGGCGATCATTAATATTTTATTATCCCCACTAAACAAGCACATTCAATTTCAATACTATGATTAAACTAAACCCTCCAATTTTCCCTCTTTATTTTACCTGCCAAGCTTTGAAACCCCCGTCTCAGCACACCCGTCTCGTCTTTACCCTTCCAAATTCCAATTCTCAAATCACCAGTTTCAATCTCTCTTTTGATTTTTTCTTCTCCTTCACATTTCATCAAACACCAACCAATCCCTTCTTTTCCCACTCTTTCTTACCCCTTTCTTAAAACCTCTCTCTCTCTCTCCCCCTTTGACTACCATTTTGTGGTTTTGACTTTCTTTCTGGGTTACAAATGGTGACTGGTGGCGGGGCCCACCCAGACGATGGTGGCGATAGGAACCGGCCGGGGTCTAGAGGATCGGCGGCTGTAGTAGCCACCAGGTCATGGGGTAACACCACAATGTCTGGCCAATCGGTCTCCACTAGTGGCAGCATCGGTTCTCCCAATGCTACACCGGCCAGTGACAGCACTTTTCCGAGGTTGAACCACGCCGACGACGCTACTACTCAAGACGCTGGCGGGTCAGTCTTATCTTATGCCTTTGAGGGCCTTTTGGCTTTTGTCTGCGACTCTGTGTTATAAATTCTTGGTCTTTTTTATTTTTTTATTGTCATTTACAATTGTGTTAGGATTTTTATGGTACAATGCCTACTTTCAGTTTAAAATTGCGTAATGTCAAGTTATAATGTTTATAATACCCATGAAAGCTGATACTTACTCGTCAATTGTGAATTATTCACAGCTGAATTTTGTTTTTCTGGTAATTCTGCCTTTGTTAAACTTTTCCTGCTAATTGAATTGAGTATACTTGATTACAAGTGCAAGTTTTGCGAAAGTTCATAACTTTTCAAAATCTTTTATTTATTTTTACTTTGTAGCTGTGGGCTTATGTCCATTCTTTTCCAATAAATTTTTGGCTGGAGCTGAATTATTCTATATTTTTTTGAAGAATACTAAGCCTTTGTTAATTATTTCATTGAATTATATATATGTAATCTTATTTCATTGTATCTGCTTTTGTTATAATATAACAGTAGCAAGAAGAAACGAAGAGGTCAAAGAGCAGTTGGAGCGGATAAGACTGGTAGAGGACTTCGTCAATTTAGTATGAAAGGTATTTGTTTGGTCCTGGTATCCATTTTCCTGTCGCAGCTTTATAAATCATGCGAAAAGAATGTCTTGCTCCTTTGCTCTCCATGACGAACATTTTAGCTAACTTAATTGTTTCACTGTTTTGGGCACTTTCAGTGTGTGAAAAGGTGGAAAGTAAGGGCACAACCACTTACAATGAGGTTGGTGGTTTCTTGAAATGATTCTTTAGAGTTTTCACAAGTTGCTTTATGACTCATTTTTTACTTTCCTTGTTTAATTGTAATGCCAAAAAGACTATCTACACAATCATTTTTGGTACTATTTTTTAAATTGTGGGTGAAGAGTGGATCCACATTGCTTCCACTTTGGATGTTGAGAGGTCAAATGGATAAAGGCTTAAATGTTATAGTCTGAGAACTGGAGTGAAGATAGATGGACAGGATGAAATATTTGTTTCATTTTTTTTGCTTCAATTGGAACTGTGGATTTGTAAGCATATATTTCAATACTTATGTTGCAACGCCTAAAGTTGTTTTTTTCTTATAACACACCATGTTGACATTTGAGATAGTTCAAGAATTTGTCTCCACAAGGATTTCATTAAAGAAGAGTTGTGCCCTGCTGGCATCATAGTAGATGTATATATGTTAATGGAATCATGTTCAGATGAACTGTCATTGTTGAGCATAGAATGCACCAGTTGGATGTATTCTGTCAACTGGTTCGATCCTTTTTGGTTGATCTATATATTTTGATAAATTTTACTTCTATAGTCATGCTTCCTCCGTCAGTCTGAAACAAAAATTTGATGACTACAACATGTTTTTCAATTTATAAAAAGTCTGTTCTCTCTCGTTCTCTTCACTTTCAATTGCTTACACTATGGTTTATCTAAGAGTTGCATGCAATTACTAGGTTGCAGATGAACTTGTGGCAGAGTTTGCAGATCCTACCAACAGCATCTCATCCCCGGATCAGGTTTCGTGTTTTTCAACTAAATATGATTATTACCTTTTGCCATTATTGATTTTCAAGGAAAAATTGGAACTTAAATAGGTATTTCTCCTTGAATTATATGTTTTCAGCAACAATATGATGAAAAGAACATAAGGAGAAGGGTATATGATGCCCTTAATGTACTCATGGCATTGGATATCATATCCAAGGATAAAAAAGAAATACAGTGGAAAGGTCTTCCTCGAACTAGCCTGAGTGATATTGAAGAATTAAAGGTGCACCTGCATTTCAATTTTCATCATCTATTGGCATAATTAGTTTTCCTAACTTTGTTGTGGATCACATATGACATGATACAATTCCTTGAATTTGACTTAGCAGGCAGAGCGTCTTGGTCTGAGAAACAGAATTGAAAAGAAGGCTGCTTATTTGCAAGAACTGGAGGAACAAGTAAGGATTTAGTTCTATGTTTTCAACATGCAGTTATGAGTTGCATGCTCTTAGGCTGGGACGCTCTTATGTTGGAATATGTAGCTAATCTGTATCTGTGCACTAATTTCTTACTTCTTTAATAAGTTCATAGGTCTTCAGAACCTGATTCAACGGAACGAGCAATTATACAAATCAGAGAATGCTCCCAATGGGGGTGTGTCCTTACCTTTTATTCTGGTGCAGGTAAATCTTTCTCTAAATTTGCTTATGCTATGGCTTTTCACCAATTCAGTGGAGAAGCTTTTGGCTTTCAACCAATGATTGGTACACACAAGATTGAAGAGCAGTCCTTTCATGCAGAAATGCTGAAGGGTAGGACTGGCTCCTCACTTTCCTTAATAAGAGTCCTACTCAGTGGGACAATAAGTAGGCAGTGCCTTTAGTATGGATATTGTATCATTGTCTATCATTTATTCTTTCGTATACACTTGCTTATATTTATTCTCATTTGTGCGCTTCCACAAGTAGGATGCTTTGAGGGTTGGATGTTTTTTATGGAAAGCCAATCAATTGATTGATATGAGCATTCTAGGTCTAAGAGTGTTTGTTAAGGTAGGTGGGATGAAAGTCGTGTATATTATACCTTTTTCTAGACTTCTGTCATCAATGACGGACATGTACTGTGACTAATTTGAGAAGTGCCAAAAATTTGCACATTTAGACGATGTGTAAAAAGTTGTGCATTGGTATTTAACAATTATTAGTATCTTTGGTGATAGTTGAAATTAAGTGATATTAACAATTTGGACGGGCTCTTAAAAGCTGGAGAACTAGATAGAGAGAAAATTTTCTTTTCATTGTGATTTCAGGTTGTTTAGTTGGGATATCATTATTTTCAGAGTTTCATGTTTGGTAATTATGAAAACTAGTCTGATCAGTTGCATTCCTGAAGGAGTAACTGACTAGGCTGCTCTGGAATGGAGCGTTTTGGTGGCTGACTGGATATAGTTGTATGGATTATATATGTTTGCTCAAGAAAATTAAATGGCTTTTGTGTCTAACTATTAAGATTGAGCCTGTCTTTTCCGATTCAAATTTTGGTATGTGGATTGTTTGCACCAAAAATTAATATGGAAATTAGTCAAATGCACCATTCCCAATAGGCATACATGAGTTCAAAAGAAATGCAAACCATTAATCCGAGCTCAAGCTTAGGATTTTTTGGTGACCTTGTAAGGCCTAAGTTCCTTTTAGCTTTATCTTGATTTAGGCCGAGAGAAAAAGCTCTATTGTCTTTCTAAGTTGAAATGTATCCAATATAAATCCATGTTTAGTCTTCTATGTGTAATATACGTGCTTAATAGATCAACTTTCTTTCCCTGTGTGAACTAAGCATGGAAATTTGATATTTGAATATGCGTTTGATTCTGGTGTGCATTTCATTTGTCTGATGCCTTTTCATTTCTTCCCTGGATACTGATTGTAGGCACGCCCTCATGCAACTGTTGAAGTTGAAATATCAGAAGACATGCAGCTTGTGCATTTTGACTTTAATAGGTAACGACTGCAAACTTTGTTAGTTTTACTTCATTTCCCCTTAACCAAGAATGATGTAGGTAGAGTTACTTTATGTTCTGTGACTGTCTGCCCACTGCACAGTAGCTATATCAACTATTTTTATGTGGCACTTTACACTTTGTTGGTCTAGCGGCCGTGAGATAACACATCCATCCCAGTTTGAAATCTGCAAAGAGCATCTAATGTTAGTCTGGGGAGGGTGCGTGGGCTATTGGTTGCGAGGCTTCATGGCTATAATGATGCTGCATTTATATTGCAACTGAGAAATTTCTGGATGCACGTTATTTCTCCACTTGTTAAAATATTGCCTCACAAATACCTAACATTTCTCTGTTATTCTACTTGCAGCACCCCCTTTGAGCTGCATGACGATAATTATGTTCTCAAGGCAATGAAATTTTGTGAGAGACCAAAGAGCCCTGATATGGCTACGAACCTTAGTGACGTAGGCGAAGGTACTAGTATGTCCAATATGCACCAACCCCAAATTTGTCCCCAAAATGCGAACACACCCGTTAGGCCTCCCACCTCACCCCCTCTTCCAGGAATTATAAAAGCACGTATCAAGCATGAGCACTAATTCTGGTCTCCACCTTAATTAGTTGTGAAGGATTTAATGTTAACTACATCTGTATATCTTGTAAAGTATTTCATTAGATGGGTGCATTCACCTTTTCTGATTTTGCCATCGTCTGGAGGGATTTAGGTAACAAGCAGGTCAGCCCCTTGCTTCCAGACTTCAGTGTAATGTTTGGTTCAGTCAAGTTCTCATTTCGGATCCATGATGATCTATCTGTAATCGTCAAATTGTCTTTTTGCATCTGTATTCCTAAATGTAGTAAAGATGAATTAATTTTGTAGTTTGTATTAGAATAGACTTGTTACATGCAGAATTATAGGATGAATTTGAGAAATTGGACATCTTTGTATTGAACAATTCATTTATGTTTTTTTTTCATGTTCAATAGCAAAAGTGGCCTCTTTTTAATCCTCTCAAAGGAATGGATAAGGTGAACCATCTGTGCAGTGGATTTTGAAGCTTATTGCCTTGTTGTCTGATAGGCCTTAACATTCTGTTGCTTATTGCTTTAGTTTGTTCAATTTGGCTATATTATTTCCCAACTGACTAGCTGGGTTCTCTATTAGTTCTATTGGTTCCTTGGTGCTTGTCTTTTTTGGTGTTATTTCATTTGTTTTCCTTGGTGAAGATGCTGGTTTCTTTGTTGAGCATCGCCAAGCAGCTGCCTGGGGTTATTACTATTGCCAAGTGGGGCTCACTGTATTACTGGCGAGGAAGACGAAGGCAGTTGTGGAGTATTGTAATGGTCCCAACCCAACTCTGGTATTGCTTTTCTTTACCCGTAAAAGTTTATACTTAGCTCAACTAGGGGCTGTTCGTTTTACTGCAGTTTTTGGTGTTATTTTTGTTTTTAAATTAAAAAATTGTTTAGTTGAATTTTTGGTTTTTAAAATCACGAGAATTAGTTTTATGTTTTCTTATTATAACACAATTTATCATTAATTAAATGTTTATTATTTAATAATAAATACTATTAAAATTATGACTAATATATTGTAATTATTCAATTTATTAATTTTATGTTAAAACATTTTTTCACTAATCATTTAATAAATATATTAAAATTTTAAATACTTAAAAAATATGTAAATTTTAAAATTAAAATTAAAATATGTATTAATAAATATTGTTTTAATAAAATAATAATGTTTATTAATATTCATTAATAAATAATTTATAAGATATTTGAATAAAATTGTTTATTTATTTAATATTTAATTATGATCGATAATAAAAGTGTAATTATGTTGGTGTTAATATTTATCTTTAAATAAAGTTATTTTCAGGTTCAAAAGGAGCTTGATGTTTGTTGCGATAAGCGTTAGGGTGGTGAAATGATTAAAATATTTTAAGAAAGTCCTCAGGGAGAGTAAACTTCAAGTTTTTTTCTTTTATTTAGAAAGTAATAATTTATTCAAACAAAAGATGGAGAGTACAATGATTGGCGAGCGATTACTCTTACAAATAGAGCTAGTATAAAAAATTAGCTAAATGCACAACCTTTAAAACCAGCATCGGCCTTTTCTATACCCTTAATTAGAAGTGAAGGATAAATAAGGAGCTGATACGGTTGTCATTCTTAAGGTAGAACTCCATCCAGTTAATTGTTGTCTAATTGGATTAGAAGTGAAGGATAGATAAGGAGCTGATATGGTTGTCATTCTTAACTTAAGGTAGGACTCCATCCAGGTTGTCATTCT
>JANIJF010000004.1:59424203-59436564 GCA_024520955.1 Erythroxylum bequaertii
TAATTCAAATACATATTTTGGTTAACTAAACATAAGAGAAAATAGGTAAAAAAAATTTACCACGACGAATGCTGAACCAATAAATTGGTTATTTTTAGTGTCGATGATCAACGCAAATTCAATAACGAATGAGACCGGAAACAAAGATTTATTTCTATTGGTTGTTAAATTCTCATTATTTTGTTTTTAGTTGTTTTTTTAATTTCAATTTCCAATTAAATTCTGTTTAATTCACAATTACAAAACCCCCAGCCCTTTTATTGCGTAACTACTAACATCTGAATTCCTCGTAGGAACGATCCCTACTTTCCACTATTACATTAATTTGTGTTGCAGGAAGTTGGTTTCTTTTTATATTTGGTTGTAGGCGACAGCATTCACCAAATACCACTGTTGGAGAGGCCAAGAATTATGCGTCACATGCATGAAAAGGCAGCGGAAGTGTTGAAATCAAAATTCTAACTCTTAGGATATCCCCATGAACCTATAATCTATGTGCATGTATAAATAGAATGTAAGAACATGAAATTACAACTTACGTACCTTGCAAATGCTCCTCCTTTTTTGAATTTTCTCCTTCTTTGGGTTGTAGCAAACACCAAACACCTTCAACAGCCAGTGAAGAACATGCAAAGATGAAGAAATATAGTATGTAGGGAAGGTCTGAGCACTAAACAAGATGGAAACACAATTAGGATGCTCAATAGGAAGGATAAAAGAGAATTATATCACATGCAATAAAGATCAAGCAACCCTTGCTTGACATGAAAAGAAATTCTTCCTCTAACTCCCTCTAAATGTCCAAAATGTTTCTGGACTCCCTAGCTATTAATCTCCTTATTTAAGTGATGAGAAATCACTTATACATGTTACTAGAATTAGTGGGTCATGATCGTGACTCCACCTTAGACATCCATGCAACATTTGCTTCGTCCATTCCTTTCCAACATGTCTTACCATCAATCATATCGCAATATTATCGAGAAACATTCCCTTAATCTCCTAAGCATATGACCCTTTAGGTTCCCGATTTTTGGCCACTTGAAATATCCTTTAATTTGAGCAATTTATGAATGATTTCATGACGTCAATTTACCAGAAAGTAAATGGATTGACATGGATGATCTATCAATATCAAATGTCAATGATTAATCTTATTATAACAATGGTGCAAATATCCTTAGACTTGAAGTACTCAAGGATATCTTGAATACTGATCTTGTGCTTTAACACCATTCCTTGTTGCCTCAAGACAAGGTTACTCATAGGGTGGTGATTGGGTACAGTTATTGGTATTCGAAGGTAATTGTGTAGCTAATAAAGGATTCATCACTCCTGATAGAAGGAGATGATACCCACGACATCTTATCGAGGCATTACGCAGGAATCTCTGGCCAGAGTAGATGTGTCATAAAGAGAGTCTTCAATGACATAAAAAGTAACGAGATCCCTAGGATGAGAACTAATATCACTTGGTATAAGTGACGTAGTCAACCTAGTGGAAGTTGACACGTAGTCCATACTCCGAACTAAGTGGAGTATAGAATAATGAGAGGTCAAATTGTACAGTAATTGCCTATGGAAAGGTTCGTAAGTTGGATAATTGACTATCAAAGAGTTCATATGTCAATTCACTTACTTTCCGGTAAATTGGTGCCATAAACCATTCATAAATTGCTTGAATTAAAAGATAATTCAAATGGCCAAAAATTAGGAACCTAAAGGATCACATGCTTAGGAGATTGAGGGAATGTTTCAAGATAATATCGCAATAGGAGATTGAAAAGGAATGGACGAAGCAATTGTTGCATGGATGTCCAAGGTGGAGTTATGATCGTGACCCACTAATTCTAGCAATATATATAAGTGATTTCTCATCACTTAAACAAGAAGATTAATAGCTAGGGAGTCTAGAAATAATTTGGACATTTAGAGAGAGTTAAAGGGAGAATTTCTTTGCATGTCAAGCAAGGGTTGCTTGATCTTTATTGCATGTGATATCCTTCTTATTGAGCATCCTACTTGTGTTTTCATCTTATTTGGTGCTCAAACCTTCCCTATATACTATATTTCTTCATCTCTGTGTGTTCTTCACTGGTTGTTGAAGGTGTTTGGTGTTTGCTACAACCCAAACAAAGAGAGGATCCAAGAAAGGAGGAGCATTTCAAAGTACATATGTTGTAATTTAATGTTCTTACATTCTGTTTATATATGCACATGGATTATGGGTTAATGGGGATATCCTGAGAGTTGGAATTTTGATTCCGACACTTCCACTGCCTTCCCATGCACGTGATGCATGATCCCGAGCCTCTCCAATAACTAAAGCATCTACACTTAAATTATTTTTTAGGTGAAATTTAAAATCTTACCATTAACCAAACAAGTAATTACGTAAGTACTCTCGAGTGGATTACAAATAATTTCCCAATTTAAAAAAATATATTATAATTACTCATATTCTGATTATTACTATAGAACTTAGTTCTAATTTCCTTAACATATATAATTCATATTCTTAAGTTGATTTATTAAAATATGTTTTTATTTAAAACCACTAAGATCGTATTAACTTGTTATCGGAATTTCTATTATAGATTTGACTCTTAACTTATAAGATTTATATGGCCTTATCTATAAGATTATATGCATCTCTTATTATTCGTGTCATGCTCATCCATATGATTTCTCGATCCCTATATGTGTAATATGATATTGAATCAAAATGCTAGCATATTTCAATTCAACACAATATAAACATGAATAATTCACAATAAAACTTATGTCTTTCATTAAATTAAGAAATCATTCAAAAACATTAGCTTTAGGATTGTCCTTTCTAGATCTATACTCCAATTCAATTCATACTAAAGAAAAAGATACCAACAACAATCAAGAAAGATAAAAAAAAGATAAAAGAAAGTGCTCTCATGGATCTTGAAATCTTTAGTTGAATCTTAATGAAATCTTGAACTTTATATCTAAGGTAGTTTCATTCTTCTCTTAATATGCTTTAATTCACTCCTTGTGACTGCTCTCCGATCTCCTCTTAGATGGCTTTCAAATTCCCCATGTCTCTCGCTTTTTTAATTCAAGAAAACTTTTTAAAATTTTTTAAAAGTGTTAATTCTAAAATTTTCAGTTTTAGAATTAACACTTGCTTGGTCATTGTTAGCTTGGCAGAATCTCTGGCAAAAGTTAGGCTGAGTGTACCTGGACACCAACCCACGCTTAGCTGAAAAGTCGGATGATGCGAGTTTGAGATTAATTCAATGAAGCTCCAAGGTCACATTCCCCACGTTTTCTCGTCAAATGTAACCAACGACCCAAGTTGTAGTTTGTTAGAGACATATATGACTGGAGCTAAAGAAGAAACCAAAGCATGCGCATGGTGCATTCCCCAACTTTTCAGTTCTGCTACATGGGTCCATCATGTAGGGAAAGAAAGGGGTGAATTATGGAAATAATTCATCATACAAGCGCCATGTGAATTCAAAACTGGTGTACGTGTGATTCAGATAAAAACAAAGGATCATCAAAACGTTGAGGTATTCTTGTCTCTACTGTTGTTTTTAGTATTTGCTACTTCCATTCCAGACAAGAGCTAGTCAGTAGTTAGCACTGTCATCGCCCAATATCACTACAAAAGCAAAGGAAACATGTTGAGACCATATCATCTGTGACCACTTAACACCCCTTGTGTCTCTTTTAACCACAAAGAGATTAGCTATGCCCCACGCACATTGACAAACGTACAGAAGCATCCTATAAGGCCACGATCCAACACCATCATCATCCCTCTGTCAGTTTCTATACTCCTTATCCTATTTAACTTTTCTCTCACGCCTGTCTACCACCAGATATTGCCTGGAAGGCTCATAATTTGTTGATTTCCAAGTCATTTGTCCTTTATTTCTTCCTTTTCTATCAGTGCTTCTTGTTTCCATCATGTCATTTTATGCACATTTACAACCACCTTGTGAAAAGCTTGACTCTCAATAATTTCGATTCATCAAGCAGCCCCATATTAAATACGGATAGATACCAAATTAATAACCAAAGTAAGACGATCACTATTTGCCAAGCATCTCTCCGCTTTTATGTTTTAATTAAAGATATACAGAGGCAATTGCCCCAAGATGGTTTCTCTAAGGTCTACGTTCACGGCGGCTGTTGGTTCCATTATTTTCACATTAGTCTCTGAAAGGGATAGAACTCTAACGTGCATTGATTGCTGTTCATGTGGAGGGTCAAAATGTAGCTGGGATTCTATGCATGATCAAGTAGATTAAACAGATGCTTGGACAAATTAGTACAAGAAACAAGTTCTATATGAGATGTGTAGGGCCGTCAAGACAGCTTTCCTTCAAGTAATTTTCATTCAATAGATACCTTCCATCCGTCATGTTATTATCATATATGAAAGGAGATCCAGCAATATATGAAGCATGATTCATGCCATGTTGGACTCATTAGGAGGACTGAGATATCAACAGAGTGTGTAAAATATCGGCAGAGCCTCGTGGAAATATTAAAGTGATTCATCATATTAGAAGATATAATTGGGGAAAAAAAAATGGGATGATACACATGCATATATACTATGTCACAAAGCTGATGAACAAAAAGAAGAAAAAAAATGAAAAATCTCAAGAGTTTATATGGAATATACTCTTACTCGTGTTTCCTTTTTCTCTAGGATTCCCTCTCTTCGTCATCCTTGGATTTACCTGTGGAACTAGATCCTGTGGTCATTCCTATGACCTGACTATGTGTGAATCTTTGCAACTGTATCATTCGGGCATAACACCCATCAGGATAGTTTTTTAGTAGATGTGAATGTGATCCTTGCTCCACAACCTTCCCATCGTCAATTACAGCAATGACATGGGCATTTCTTACAGTTGATAACCGATGTGCAACAACAATTGTGGTCTTTCCTGTGCAGGCACGATCTAGAGCCTCCTGGACAGATCTCTCTGACTCGGCATCAAGTGCACTTGTTGCCTCATCAAGTAGCATAAGCTCTGCCTTCCTTAACAAAGCACGGGCAATGGCAATTCTCTGCTTTTGTCCACCAGATAACTGAACTCCCCTCTCCCCTACAAATGTCTTGTACCCGTCTGGCAATCCAGATATGAACTTATGAGCATTGGCCAAATTAGCAGCTTCAATAATTTCAGCCTCAGTAGCTGATTCATTCCCATAGGCAATGTTTTCATAAATGGTAGTAGCAAACAGGCATGGCTCTTGAGGGACTAATGCCATATGCTTCCTCAGGGACTTGAGATTGTATTTTCGAATGTCCTTTCCATCAATCATAACACGACCAGATGATGGATCATAGAATCGCAGTATCAGTGCAATGACTGAGCTCTTACAACAGCCACTAGGACCAACAAGAGCAAGCGTCTTCCCAGCCCGTGCACGAAGATTAAGGTCACGGAAAATAGGAACATCTGGACGAGTTGGATAAGAAAAGTCTACATGCTTTAGTTCAACATCTCCACGAATATGGTCAGGAACTGGGGTGGCATCTGTATCATCAGGCTCAATCTCAGTTTTGCGGTCAAGTAGATCAAAGACTGACCGCATGGCGCGACCACCTTTGATGAATTCAGGAGCTAGGGTTAAGGTTTCGGCTGCACCATTGGCAGAAACCATAAGGACCATAAAAACTCGAATCGTCTTCGAGAAATCAGAGATTTCATGCTTCACAAGCCAAGACGCATACCAAAGACCAAGAGCGTAGGAAGCATAAAGTGAAAACTGTGCAACGCCATATCCACTTCCAGCAATTTGTCCCTTCCAAAAGCAACGTCGGAGAGGCATTTCAAGGTTCGTAGAGAAAAGACCAACTATTTTTGCTTCTGAATTGAAGGCAGCCACTGTTCTTACATTAGCAATAGCCTCTCCTGCCAGTTGTGTGGCTTTGGCATGGGCAGCTTCTAGGTCTCCAGAGAAACCAGTCATGAACATTTTCTGTTGAAGGAAAAAAGGAAATGGCCAAAAGATTATTAGTAGCAAGTATTTTTACACACAAATTAATGTGAATTTCCATAGTGATTGTGTATCCTAGATGCAAAATTCAAGAACAACAACAATATGCAGAAAGTATCTGATTGGAAATCATAATTAGGTGACTTAATAAGTGTGAATTTACTCCTCAAAGTGCATTGCAATTCTCCAGCTCAAATAATCTACATTTGGTGGAATCATTGAGAAATATCCACAATGAAATCATTGAATTTTTATCACCAGTTATAAATTCGACTTGAATGTTTCCAACATTTAACACAAAATGCTACCTCAGAAGCAGATTGGGATGAATACCTGTAGAACAGTAGCCGCAACAACTAAGGGGAAAACAGCTATAAGGACAAGAGCAAGACGCCATTGCAGAACAAACCCAGCTGTGCATGCTACTAGCATGAGAGCAGTATTTTGCACAATAACTGAAATCCTGTCTCCAATTGCTGATCTGACATTGTTTGCATCAAGTGCCAATCTTGCTGCAATTCTAGCACTCTCATTTTCCTCCTGATCAAACCATGCCATATCATTTTTTAGCACTACTGTTAGCATTTTCTCCCTCACTCTTTTTGTAAGATTTTCGCCAACAATATCCCAGAAGAAATGCTGAAGTGTATTGAAGATAAGTGCTGCGGAAGAGAGACCAATTAACAGATAGCAGTATTTTTCAATCTCTCTGATCATATAACCATGATCTGGATTGTAGTAGACACTGAGAACAGCGCTGAGAACATAAGCAAAGAAAGCACTAAGGGAGCCACAAACAACAGACCCTATGGACCCAACTAATGCATAGACCCATTCAGGGGAATTCATCTTTGCAAGACGCCAAAAGGAACTGGCTTGTTCCTTAAAAGCGAGCTTTTCAAGGCGGTAGCTGGGATGCAAGGCATCAAGGGAGAGACTAAAATCTGAAGTTGAAAAATCGGACAGTCTGCGTGAATACGGCGATCTGCCATATGAAGAATTTCGTGCAATTATTGGTGAGCTTACTGAGTTCCTTGCACTGGAAGGTCTGTACACAAAAAAACCATGCAAGTTAAGAATCAAGAACTCAATCAACAGGAATATGGGTGTTTTGGAGGGATAACTAGAATAGGTAAAGACTTAAATATAGTATGTGTAGCGGAACAAGAAGAACCAAAGTTAATGAAGCTACCTGGCACTGCTCTTTCGGGCATTGTTTAGAGCTGTTTCATGTGCCATCTCCTGCATTCTTATGAGCTTTGCATAAACACCATTTTCACCCTTGGAGATGAGTTCATCATGGATTCCAATTTCAGTGACAATACCCTGCTGAAGTACTGCTACGAGATCAGCTTTGCGAATAGTGGATAGCCGATGGGCAATCACAAGAGTTGTCCTTCCAATCATGAATCTATCAAGGGCCTCTTGCACCAATTTTTCTGATTCGGAATCCAAAGCACTTGTCGCCTCGTCTAAGAGCAGAATTGCAGGGTTTTTCAGCATTGCCCTTGCTATAGCTACTCGCTGCTTCTGTCCTCCTGAGAGCTGCAGTCCTCTCTCTCCTACCTGCCATTTTCAGTTTGAATTTAAGCTTTTTCTTCAATTTACTGGTGCTTCATAAATTAAATGTTTGAGAGGGCATAACCTACTCTGAAACAATCTTGTTATTAGATAGGAGCTCATTTTCTTATTAGGATATACTAAATAGTATGTTAGAACTTCAAGAACTTGTAAAAGGAATTTGATGACCATTACTTTTTGTTCATCCAAAAGAAGAAGGAAAAATGATTTCAACTTAGGAAATCCATTCTGCATGTTCAAGTAAATGTCTAAAATTGTCAGCATCAAGAAGACCATGCAATGAAGGACTATCAATGTATTTTTTATCACAACTAGCTAAGATTTTATGCCCTCGGAATTTAGTATAATCTTCATGGCATCTATCACGTCCTCTCTTGAATATTATCTATTCCATACTTATCTGCATAAATTTATAAAAACCTTCCCGTGCACATGCATTATTGACTGGAGCATGTTACCTTCTTTAAAAAGTATGCATGGCCAAACTACATCCCCAGGTTGACTTCTAAAACAAATTGAATAATGTTACGTTATGGTTGTTGACCAAATAAACCATTCAATCTCGAGCACCCCTTATGCTGAAGTAGCAATTATATGTCAATAAAAAATATAACCAACTTCGATTCCATTAGTCAAGATCTATCACTTCATATTTTTTCCAGAACTATCAACTTAAACCCACTGTCCCACCTTCCCCCAACTGCCTTAAATGCAATACATTAACCTGTTCATGACTGTGCTAACTAAGCAATGAAATGGATAGATATCAAAAGAAATATACCACTCAATTAAGCTTACTTGATTTGAGATTTTGATTTTAAAGAGGTTGGTATAAGCTAATATACCCCAACAAGCAAGGGAGATTACCGTGCCAAACTCTTCTGAAAAAGTAATAAAGAATTTTTTTTTCTGAGAATATCAGTTAATTTATGTCTTCAAAAGAACTTACCTGTGTGTCAAAGCCTTCGGGTAGCTTGACAATAAACGAATGAGCATTTGCAACTCTTGCAGCCTCTTCAATCTCAACTTGATCTGCATCAGGCCTTCCCAGGAGTATATTTTCTTTAATAGTGGTAGCAAACAGAGCAGGTTCTTGACTGACAAGTCCTATTTGTTGTCGTAACCATTTCAGCTTCAATGTTTTGATGTCATGACCGTCAAGAAGAACTTGTCCTGAAAGAAGTAATTAATATAACATAGGACTAACTCAAGCCAAGTATTATTTCCGTGGAGTTAAAGAAGCTAATATTTATGCAGTTGGAAGATATAAACTTTGTCAAGAAAAGTTCAGCAATTTCGCAGGATTAGTAGGCCGTGAGAATTGTGAAGACCCAAGTGTAGTAAAATTTACCAGCTGTAGGATCATAGAATCTCTCAATAAGGGAGACCACAGTACTTTTTCCAGAGCCACTGCTACCAACCAAAGCAATAGTCTTGCCAGCAGGGACATTAAGTGACAAATTGTTAAGAATTCGAACCTCTGGTCTTGATGGGTAAGAGAAGTCAACATTTCTGAGCTCTACTAACCCAGTAACAGAGTCTAATTCTAACCCAGATTCACAGTTACGATCTATAGAAGGCTTGTGATCAATTATACGAAAAATTTTAGCAGCTGCAACTTTTGCCTTTGCCAATGCACTCAAGCTAGGTGCTGATTGCCCTAAACCCCTGGAAATTTAACAATAATTTTAGTGAACATGTTTCAAGTGCCAAAAAAAAAAAAAAAAAAAGAGGGAGAAGAAGAACCAAAAATCTCAGTTCGTTGACACTTACAATCCTCCTACCATGACGGCGAACATGGTGGCAATGGCTAGTCCTCCATTGGTGTAATGGTGCCTAACAAGGTAACCTCCATACCACAGAAGCAGAGCATAGCAACAGAAGACAACAAAATAAGTTGCACCTAATCCCATCCCTTTCGCAAATCCACTCTTGTATCCGATTCTTTGAGCAACCTTCAGCGCCGAGGAATAGGCCTGCAATGCCCTCGATTCCCCAACAAATGCCATAACGACTCGAATTTGAACTATTGTCTGCAATTTTGCTTCAAATTACCGATGCCCAGGTGCTAAAACAGAGGGAAATTGTCACACACAAAAAAAACTTGGATTACACGTCCTTGCCTGTTCTACTATGTTTCCGGCCTCTGATAGTGCATCTTGACTCTTCCCACTAAGCTTGGCTAATGTGGTAGTGTGCACAGCTCCGATAATGGCTATGAGAGGAACCACTGCCAGAGTGACCAGCGCCAACTGCCAAACGGCTGTGAAACCCACCACAAATCCAGAAACAAAAGTTGCCATGTAGTGAATGAAATTACCCAACTGCAAAACAACCAAAGAAGAAAACATTTTTAACCAACAAAATCTAAAATTAACAACCAAGTACGAGACAAAGTATTGTTCTGTTTCACCTTCTCACTGATGGCATCCTGCACAAGCACTGCATCGGTGTTAATGGCGATAACTACATCTGAGGTTCGGACCTCTGTATCAAAGTACTGAATGTCTTGGTTAAGTGCCGCTTCTAGGTATTTGATCCTCATCTTCGTTGATTGCCGCTCTCCGGTCCACATCCAACAAGATATCTCTGTCATCAAATTTAAACATCTACTTTATTTACGTAAGCTATGAAAATGGCAACCAAAAACCAAATCCTGAGAAAATTGAACGAGAGAACACTGTTTCAGAACAACCTGCCCATGAAGAAGCCCAGATTGCAGCACCAACAACGAGAAAGTAAAATGCGTACTGCAAGTTCAAAACAGAGTAGTTTATTTTTCAATGTTTTGGCGGATTGATCACATAAAGATGGAATCTTTGTGAATTTGAGTTTCACCTTTAAAACTTCTTGCATCATTTTGTCCATGTTATTAGCATTAGAACCGAAAGAGTTAACGAGATCGGCGAAAAATCGAAGAAAGATGGGTAGAGAAGACCCGTGTACAAATGCACCAATCGACCCAATTGTCATCAACACATAATCCAACCCATCAGCAAATCTGAAAAGCTCACAAAAACCAACCGTGGCTACATCCCCTGGTTTCTTTCCACTACTACTGATGTCATCTTTCCTGGGCTCAGAACTCTCCATATCTCTTCTCTGTAGTTCAGCTTCTTGACAACTAGATTCTTTTTGTTGGTGGTGGTGTTCTTGCTCTCTTGAGAATGAGTTTAATGTTAGAGTTGGCGTTGGAGGTGTGGAAGGGTCGCTTTTATAAGGGTCAGAAGGAGGAGCAGACACGAGTTCAAGGCCTTGCATTTCGGACCATTTCCATTGCTCAATCGTCTTTATCTCTTGAGACTCTTGTGACATTTGCAAAACTCTCTCTTTGGCTTAGTCTTAGCCTTAGCTTAGCTTTTTATTGAACAACAACAACAACAACAAACGCACCACCACCACCCTTCTCTCCTGTGTCTTTATTGTCTCACTCTACCTGGCTTTTCAGCTCATGCTCGCTCTTTCTTTTGTTTTCTTTTTTATTCTCTTTCTAGTTGGTTGTTTTTCTTCTTTTTTTACCATCTCGGAAGTTAACTTGTTCTCTTTCCCTACCTGCGTTCGTATTTCTTGCAAAGTTGCAATTTTTCATCCATGCCACTCCCTAGAAACAAGCACATTTGACTGACATATTTCAATGCTTTGTACAGTAAAACAGACCAATCATAAATAACCAAGGGAATAATTTATAAAACATTAAAAAGAGAGAGACTTGAGAGAGTGAAACTACTGGTTTAAGGTTATTGCGAACTGGAGTTAGTGGGTTATGTGGTTGCTTCAGTTTTGCTTATATTGTAAAAAACATGGAAAGTGACGGATGATGAGCTTAGCAGATACAGTGTGTGAGAGAGAAAGAGAGGGAGATTTTCCACCCGACAAGGAATACTGTATGAAACTTGGAGATGAGTTTTTGACCAAAACACGTTGATGGTGGTGGCAAGTGGCAACCCAATACGACTTCACTATTTCTTTTTCTTTAATATTTCCTCTTTAGCTTACATTGTTTAAGTTTGAGAACAGTTGTTGGTCTCTTCTTGCTGCCATTTCAGACTGTGAAGATGTAAAACAGAAGAAAATGTGCATGTCCATACCTTACCTCTGTCCCTTCCCTTCAAATCCGCCGTCCTTTGCTACAAAATTTTGCTACACTTTTTGGGGTTAAGTTTTTTACTTTTATATGTTCATTAGTAATAGCGGCTGAGCTATTAATTAACTCTTAAATACTACTTATGTGACAATTTAACACAACTTTTAAATTACTAATTAAATTTAATACAAACTATTAATTTATTATAACATTCTTAAATTATGAATTTAAGATAAGATTAATTTATTCGGGTCGATTTTAAGAGCTATAGAAAATAACATCTCTGTTAAGTAGGAATAAGACTGTGTATACTATTAGACCTCTTCAAACCCTAGATTCTCACTAATTGTTGTTGTTGAGTCGAGCTGAGTTAGATTCATATTAATAACATTTTATTATTTTTTAATTGAAGTTTAGGAAAATAATTTTTCTAAAAATTTGAAAACTATAAAAAAATTAAAGATGAGGAAGTTTATTAAACTAAAAGGAGGGGTATATATGTTTTACTCTTTGATCTATCACTTATAATGATTCATGTTCTTACATACATGGTATAACCATCCTTGTCAATGTTCTTATCGTAATTAATTTAATATCTAAGAGTTATCTCATACGATTAAAAGATTAAAAATCCAAGATATTTTCTCTCTCTCTCTATAAATATATATATATATATATATATATATATAATACTAA
>JANIJF010000004.1:59584827-59600027 GCA_024520955.1 Erythroxylum bequaertii
ATAAAATCCAAGGATATGAAAAATAAGATTTTTCATATAAAAGGAAAAATTAGAATACAAATGGAGCTAGCACTTCTAACAAGTTTTTCCTCTCAAATTTGAATTGAAGTTTTCTCCGAAAAGATCTATAGATACCGTTAGAGGCCGGACGATTGAACGGCTCGTAGAATCGACAATTTCGGAGAAGCAGGATATTTTATCGGAAATCGAAAAAATGTTAGTTTTAATTTATCAATTTCTTGTTTTATGTTTCGAATTTAATTATGTTAAAGTTGATTCTGTGGAAAATTTTTAAATTATTTCCGCTGCGCTTAGATTCGATCTTGCGTTAATTTTCCGTCACACTTCACTCTCACTCTCACACACTTCAGTTCACGTTACTTCCCTCACTCACACACTTCACGCACACACAACTCTTCACTTCATTTTCTGTTTTATTTTTTTTTGCTCCCTCATGCATTCACGCCCCTCTCAAAAACTGCCAGCTCCATTTCACGCTACTCTTGGTGTATGCTTCATGCCTATCTTCTCTTTATCTCCAAGGCTACTCCCCTTTCAACTAACAAACAACCACTTCTTGGTTTTTCATTTAACGCATAGCTCCCTCAATTTTTCTGGTCACGTACACTTCACTCACTCTCCTTCATGAAACTCACAGCTCCCTTAATTTTTCTCTTAGCTCTCCTCTCTAGCTCCCATTCACGCTACTCTCCCCATTTCTCTTAACGCCTCCTCCACTTAGTTACGCTACTCCACTTCTTGATTTTTTTTTTCATTTAACGCACAATTCTCTTACTCCCTCTTCACACCGTTCACTCACGCTACTTCACTCACTCACACACCTGTCACGCACTTCACCTTCTGCCTACTTCTGTTTTCGTTCCCTCCAAAAACCCAGCTGGCCAGTTGGTTTCATTCTATTGCCGCTAGCTACTTCCTGTGTGAGTCAAGTGGAATTGTTGGCCCTTGCTTTCTTCTTTGTGACATTGGTGGAGTCTCTCCTAATGTTTTAACGTTGAGAGCCTTTTCTTCTGGTGTTATGTTGGTGGTCTCCCCCAGCTTTTGCGTGGGTCACCCTTGATGCTATTCATGCCCCCACTCTTTCCCAACTCACGTTGTCTCCCCTTTGTATATGCTTGGTGCTTCTCTTATGGTGTAATGTTGAAGGGCTAAATGTAGAGTAATGTTGAGATCTCCAAAACAAAATGAGTGAGTCTAGAGTTAGTGAAAAATGGAGCCCCCCTTATGTAATGTGAGTGCTGGTTTAAAAATGAAGAGTGAGTCTTTGGTAGAGCCTCCTCCTTTTGTCTTTATGTTCACCTCTTTTCAATTAAAATCAAAACTCCCTTGGTCGTTGGAGAGTAACTCAATAAGTGAAGTGTGAATGCTGCCCCTTTTTTTTTTATCTTTCATATGGCTCCCCTTTTTCCAATGTTCTCCTCCTTTTCCCCACCACCAATTTCAACTTTATTTTTTTAAACCACCACCAGCACTAAAACGTTCTCCTCTAAGCCACCTCCCACTTGGTCTTTATCCTAGTGTGTCGTTAATGTGTAACATTATTCCCTCATGCATTCACGCCCCCACAAACCGCCAGCTCTATTCTCCTTTTCATGTAACGCACGACTCTCCCTCCTCTGCTTCTTGGTGGCTGTCATTTTTATTTAATTCATCTCCTCATGTGCCCTCCAGCTGGAGTGCATGGTTTCCTTTGGTTGCTGTTTAATGCTCCCATGCCTCCTCTTTTTAACGTTTTGGACAGCCCTCATGTGCGTCAATCCTCCAGCTTCTGTTTGGTGGGGCTTTCCACCTGACTTTGCCGCATGTCATGTGTTTTATTCTTCAAATGGAAAGCTTTCCTGCTGGAATGTTTTCTGCCCATGTCTCCCTCTTTTCCTGGTGGGTCACGCATCTCATGCATTAGAGTCATTTTTTTTGGTCTCAAATGCGTCTAGCTGGTGGTCTCTTGAGCTGTAACCTTGGTCCCTCCTCATGTAACGTTGATGCCTTCTAAGCTCCACGTCCCTTGTTGTCCATTCCTCCAATAATATAGACTCCTCTAATATAATATAATCCTCACTCCTTTTTACCGCCGTCCTCCAATTTAATTCCTTGCTCCTATTAAAACTTAGCTGCTTAGTGTTGTCATTTTTATGGTCACTCTCAAGCTAGCTCCTAGTTAAAATTCTCCCCAAAATAATTCTTTGGTGGCTTACGTTTTGGGCATTTTTTTCTGGCAACAAACAACAATCCTAACATGAGCATTCCCAATAAAATTTTGCGTCTTTTTTTAATCAAATTCATATTCATTATCATTCTTTTTTTTTCATTTTTTATTTACAAATTAAACATAAACCATTATAAATGCATATTCAAGGGAACTAAACAAATTAGTGAGTAAAATATATGTATAAAACCCAATAATTAATCCAGAAAAAGGGAAAATATCACACATTTCAATGATAAAAATGCCTTCAACAGTGGTTGTTGTTGTGGGTGGGCCTACTGGAGCTAGAAAAGCTCATATGGCATGGCCCATTGTCTATCTACCGTTGTCCATATAGCCCATTAGGGTTGAAGAAACACGATCCCCTTCGTCCTCGCGCTTCTCTGCTGCCGCTGCATCCATTAGTGGGATGAGAACCAACAAAAGAAACAGTAAATGCAACATCTTGTGGAACAAAAGAGTGAAAGGACAAGAGTCATTGCTTGTGGACAAGATGTTTACCTCGAAGGTCACCAAAAGAGACAGGCGATTCGCAATGTTCAGTCACTTTTATGAATGATTTGTAGTCCGGAGGTAAACCATTGAGAGTGAAGAGGACAAGGTCTTTGTCCGAGATTGAATCGCCAATAGCAGCAAGTTCATCAGCAGTGTTGGAGTCTATGGTAAGAAAATCAGTGATCGAGAGGTCCCCCTTTTTTAGAGTATGAAGTTGCGTTAGAGTAAAGAGCATTGGGAGCTGGACTACTGCAAAAAATGAAGTTCAAGAGCCAACCAGAGATCACGAGCAGTGGTTCATCCAATGGCAAGTCTTACGGTAGAGTTGAACAGGGAGGCGGTGAGGAAGCAATAAACTAGTCGATCAAGCTTTTGCCACTTGATATATCTGGGAGACACATCGTCTGGAGTTGCAGAGGGACCATTAATGTATCCAATAAGGTCAGAGGTAATAAGAATAGCTTGAATTTGATTGTGCCAAATAAGATAATTGGATTAGTCAAATTGTGTAGTTTAGAAATTTGTAATTTGGTTGAATGGTAGAGTGGGAGAGGTAAGGTTAGCCATTGTGATTGTTGTGATAGGAGTTTGTTGTTTCTATTGTGTCTGTTAAGTGTTTGATGAAAATGACTGTCAATGGGTAGTATTGTTTGTAGGGCTATGAGCGGGTGTGACTAAACAAGATGAAATGTTTGTAGCTAATTTATGTAATTGTATACCATGAACAAATAGAAGGATAGGAAGACAATTAGTATGTAATTGTATTATATTTCTTATATTTTGCTGAATAGCTTTACATGTATTTATACACATTTTAGTATCTGATAAGATATTGAAGATCATATGAGATACATGAGATAAAATCAAATAAGATACATATAAAGAGCAAATCATATCTATGAGATTTCATGAAAGCATATATTTATCACATATATTCTTATGCTTATGCAATTCACCGTTCATTTATTCTCATCTTGTCTTCTTTATAGGCTTAGGAAGAAGAAAAAAAACGTGAAATCAACACTAACAAATGAAAGATAATGCCACGATAGAACCTCAGTACTTTGGTTGATGGTTGACTCACAGACTCTGCTTCATGGAAACGCATTCACTTTGTTCCCTATGCTTTGTGACACCTAGGAGTATCTACTTTTTTTAATAAAGTAAAAAAAAATCCCAGCAACAGGCACTGATTTAAAAAAAAAAGAATTTAACTTTTCATACTTTGTCCAAAAAAGAATAGAAAGAAGATATAATGATCCCCATTTGCACCTTGCACGTATATATTCTTAATCTTGTATTTGGTATCTTTAGATAATTTATTAAGACATTGCTCACTTCTATGTTATTATTTTAATCTCCTTTCCCAAATAAAAAAAAATTATTGCTTTAAAAGTTGGAATAAACAAGTAAGATAAGATATTTAAAGTTTAAAAAATCCGATGGTAATAATCCGGTATAAAATTTACTAAAGCTTGAATAAAATTAAAGAATTTCAAATATGATTGAAAGATAATAAAGTTTATAAAAAAGAAATTCTTAAATGAAAATTAATTGATTTATTTTAGTTTGTAAAATTAAATTTATTAATTAATAAAATTAAATAATTTAAAATATTATCGAAAAAGATTGTCCTTATAATTTAATTAAAAAAGAAATTATTAAATAAAAATTAATTAATTAATTAATTTTATAAGAATTTATTAATTAATACAAATTTACTAATTAATTAATAAATAAGTTTGTAATAACAATAGTTATTAAAAAATTAAAAAAATTAGAGGTTAATCATTGAAAAAAAAAACTATGATTATGGAAATATAAAAGCAGGAAGCAGAAAAAAAAAAAGAAAAAGAAAAAGAACAACTTAGCTGATATTTGAACTTATTGAAGACTGATCAGCTTTCTTTTTTTGAAAGCACATTAAGCCATGGGTAATTTTAATGGTGTTACAGTATCGAAGTACTGAGTACTGACCAAAACCCTGAACTGGAAAATATTGACAGCATGTACAAGCCTCAAGAACAGCTATTGCCCACTTCAAACTGATAAGACTATTTCCCTTTTGCATGGGAAATGGTTACTCTTTCTCGAATCGTATCCGTTTCCTTCACTGAAAATTTCTGAGAGATTACATGATAAGAGTATATATGCATGATGCTATGGCTCTTTGGTCGCCATATGAAGAGTGACGTTAATGGTGGGTGTTACTACTCTCTTCGTGATCATCATCACCAGATGATGATAAGGAGGCCTCTGTGATATTGCTAGAGCTCGACGACGACGAGGAACATGGAAAAGGAATAACGTCGTTTCTTGCCAAGAAGTCAAAAAATACAGGCTTTGTCACAACGACATCGAGCTTGATCTTGTTGTCTTTACATATCTGGACAACCTCGTAGCCTGTTTGTTGTGCTGCGTTTCTTCTTTTGGGAAACACGCGACAGAGAACCCATTTTTCCAGTTGGCTAAAGGAATTCTGCATTAGAACAAGTAAAAATAAAAATCTGATCTTTGAGATCACACATTGTAATGTAGTTTCCAGTAAACATGCCTGGAGTGAGCTTTTTGTAGGTTTGTTATGAGAAGGGGTTGATTCTAGACGAACAAGACGATATTCATGCATGATCCAATCAGTTCTACAACCATTTGGAGGCTTGCCGCTGTAGAAAACGAGAGTCTTCTTCATTCCCACAACTTCAATGTTCCTGCTTGGAGGAACGATTCTTTTGTCCACCCCAGTCGCCTTCCAAAACCCAGAACCGGTGGCTCTGTTGATTCGGTTCCCATTAGGGTACTTGGTCTCTTTGTAGCTGAAAAAGTATCTCTCTTGTTCCAAATCACCTATCAAACCCGAGACACGCTGTAATAAAACAATTCACAGGCATACAAAAACTGTTCAAGCTTCAGAAAATTTTTCATTCCAAACTACCTGGCAAATCCCATGGATCATGTTTGCACACGTTGATCTCTGGTATGATAGAAGCTGGCAACGGCCATGAAAGGACCTTGCATTTAAGGTATTGAAAGACCAGTTCTTCATCTGTTGGTTGGAAACGAAAACCAGGAGGCAATCTGGTGGTTCCATCTCTAACAAAGTTGAGCTTGTCCATCTAAAAATTCTACCTTAATTAGCCTGTCAAAACTCAAAGGTCAGGTAAATAAAAGTGAAGGAACCAGGCCAGGAGAAAGGAGAGAAAAGAGAGGGTTCTTTAGAGTGATGGTGATGCTGAGAAGCAAGAATTTATAGGGAAGATGAAGCATGTGGATCCAAAGAAAGATCTTATTTTGACAAATGACTACCGAAACGAATAATGAAAGAAAAGAGACTACACTAAAGATAACTTTGGTTAACACCCTTTTTTTCTTTCTACATTTAAACCATGTTCTGTGATGATTTCTAGAATTAAAGATTTAGTGTGGTGTCTTATTCTCGAGTCAAGATTCTCTGTCTAATATATAGTATTTTATTGTATTCAATAAATCTCAGTTATTTATTTATGTGAAATCTGCATAGAGTCTGCGTGAGTCCCACAAAATAAATGGCTGAGATTTCATGAGATAAAATAAGATAAAGTAATATTGAACAAAGGATCTGAGCTCCTTAATCTCGCGGTAGGTTTGTCCGTAAACTATATTTCTTTGTCATCCTTTCAAGTGCTTGCTCCCACCCAAGTGCAAGAGTTTCCATCCATACAATTCCAAAATCGTGACCAACGTTTTGGGTTCCGTACCGTTCCGGGCCATCACTCAAGTTAATGAATAATCTACCCGATGATTATAACTGCAGCAAACAACTATGTAGCGATCCTTTAAAAAAAATTTGCATCACCTAGATGTGTTTTTCCACATCATGTACTTGTTTCTCCAGCAAAAGAAGTTCTCAATTGGCAAACACAAAATGTTATGTCTTAAAACAATGTCCTTCGAAGAATCAATTTAAAGCTCGATGGTCTATCTCAACAAACACAAGGACTAAATTCAAAAGTTGATGTTATATCTCTTCAAGTACGACAATTACATCAAGAAATACTTAATCAAGCTGCCAAACTTGATTTGAAACTAAGAAGATATAGTAACTAGCATTATCGTGGACCAGAGTTCTCTAAGAAAGAAAGAGAACTTCAAAAAGTTATAGAAGAGCATAAAATAATTGAGTTAGATGTGGATAAAGAGCATTCCAGAATTATATATGATCCATATCCATTAATATTTCCAACCACACGACCCACTTATGACACCCCATCATATCCTGATGCTACTGGCTATGGAAAAATCTTTAAAATATCTTATTCTTTATTCAGACAAACTCTTGCAAAATCATCAAAACCTTCCAAAGCAAAACTTCCAGCACGAGACATTCTATTAGCCTCTAAACCCCCACATACACTGCCACCTTCTCTATCAAAAGAAAGGTCTTCCTCAGTCACACCAAAAAAACCAATACCCAATCAAGAATTTTTAACTACCCTTCAACCAATACTAGATAGCTCTAATAGCCAAATTGATAGCCAAGATTTTGACTTTTGTATAGAAAACTCAAAAATCTCAAAACAACTTGCAGATATCAGTCAGATATCTCAAATGATGATGGTCATTCCACACTCTTCACACATAGAAGTCGAACTTAAGATTGATGACTGAACCAGTCAAACTTCCTATAACTCCTTTCTATAAACCTACTTCAAGTCTATGGTTAACTTTTGATGATGACAAAATGGAGAGATCTACTATGTGAATTCAGTTCCTGGATAGATCTTCAAATGACAAGGTTAGATATGTCTCTTAAAGATATCTTAGCAGAATCTCAAGAATGACAAGAACTTTAAGAGAATGGTTCCAAAGCCTTGGCGAATACAGGAACATGCAAATCTTACAATTAACTGAAGCCAGCTCCTTATTAGGAATGATCCATAAAGAGTTTATTGTTGATTTCCAACTTATTTATTGATAAAACAAATATGAGTATTTTGAATTGAAATTTTGCTCTGTAAACTAAAACGATTTACAAAAGCATTTCCAAAGGATTTCTGAAAAGTATTACATGCTTAATGACTTCAATGATGTCAATCTTTGGTACATGTTCATTGCTTCTCTACCTGATGAGTTACAGCCTAAACTAAAAAAGGACAATCAATTCTCTTTATAGAGACATATCTGAAATCTCTCTTAAAGAAATCTACCAATTAGCTTTGGTGACACTTCTTCAAAGCAATGCTCAAAGGTGGACTTGAACTCAAACAAGAATGCAAGAAGTCGTACTTAAAGATCAAATACAAAGACACAGAGAAATGTACATGCAATACAAAGAAGGAGAAACACTTCCAAAGAAAGACGTTAAGAGTTCATCCTTTTAATAAAAGGAAGAAAAAGAGGATAAGATTCTTTAAACAACTTGTTTTTGATGCTAAAAAGTCATACCGGTGTTATTTTTATGGAAAACCAAGTCATCATGCAAAAAGTTGCCCAAAAAAGTCCAAAAAGGATATGAAAATCGTATAGTCCATGGAAGACATAATGCTTATTAGAGATTATAAGGACATCGAGTATTTTTTTTTAAGAACAATCTAGTGAAGATGAAGAGACTCTATTTGCAATTCCTAATGGTAAATCTTCTGATGACGACGTCTCTTCCATTAAAGGAGAAGATGAAGAGCCATATATGATGAAACAGTCTTATTTCAAGCTAGAGCCTAAGAAGTCAATAGTCACACGACCTTATGTCAAGCTTCAGTTGCTTCTGGAAAAGTATCACAAACCAATCCCAGTTATTGGTTACATGGATATAGGCTATTGTGGAAGTTTAATGAAACCATATATTCTTCCTACAGAAGAATGGCAACCCTATAAAGAATACTTTACTGCAGTTGACAAAAAATCCTTTAGGATTGATCTTATCACGAAGAAAAGGATTGTGATAAAGTTCTTTATAAGATTTATTAACTGGACAAAAATATTAGAAGGTACTCTTCTTGGTCCTGACATACTTATTGAGATGGATGTTTATTACCAAGCAGAAAAGTTACAAAACTTGCCAAAAGAGATTCGTTGCAAATAAGATTTTTGTGAGTACACTGAAGATCGCAACATGTTCGAACTACAAGATGCTCCTTCTGTGTATGAAGATACTAGAGACGAACTCCTACAATATTGCTTAGAAAGTCATGATCAATTCAATCATCCAAAACCATTATGGAAAAATTCAAAATTATATGTCCATTTACCATTCAAGAAGAATAAGGACATTAATCCAACAAAGGCTACATATCCGAGGATGAATCCAAATGACCTAAAATTGGCACAAGAAGAATGTTCAATACTTCTAAAAAAAGGATTGATTGAGCCATGTCAAGCTTTTTATGTTGATAAAAGAACATAAAAGAACAAAGGGAAAAACATGTTAGTTATTGAATACAAGCCTCTAAATCATTTTCTTCAAGATGACAAGTTTCTGCTGCCCTATATCAATACAACGATACTATTTCTGAAATAAGCCAATATATTTTCAAAGTTTTACTTAAAAGTTTGATTTTGGCAATTGGATACTGAACCTAAAAGATCGACATAAGACATCGTTTTATATTCCTAATGCCTATTACTAGTGGAAAGGCATGTCTTTTGGGTTAAAAGTCTCTTCATCATTGTTTCAAAGAGCTATGAAAGAATCTATGATGGTATCTTATCAAGCGCTCTAATTTATATTAATGATATCCTACTTTACTTTCAGACCTAGCAAGAGCACCAAGCCCTATTGTGATAATTTTTGGATCTTACAAGGAAATATGAGATCATGCTCTCAACCTGCAAAAGCCAAATTGTTTCAACTTATATCAAATTTTTGTGTATGACGTTTCATGATGGCTTCTACCAGCGTGGCCTATACGTAGTTGCTGAACTGCTAAACTTTCTAGATATGAACCTCACCGTTAAACAGATCCACCAATTTCTAGGAATCATGAATTATATTGGGGATTTTATCCCTCATGTGTTAAAACATGTTAACCAATTATCAAAACTAGTGAAGAAAAAACCACCTTCGTAGGGCCTAGACTAGACAAAAGCAATCAAGCAATTAAAGAAGATCAGTTAGCATCCACTTCCACTGAAGATTCCTAGTAAAGGAAAATGAATCTTGCAGATTGATGCTAGCGAAGATTTTTAAGGAGAAATTTTTATAGAGGAGATAGAAGGGAAAACGTTCTACTGTTAACATGCTAGCGGTTAGAAAGGAAAACGTTTTACTGTTGACATGCTAGCAGACAATTTAACACTTGGAAAGATATTATCACGTAATCTACAAAGAGATTCTGACACTCAAAAGAGGTATAGAAAAAGTTTAATTTCCACCTCAGCCCTTATCTCTTTACAGTATAAATGGACAATATGTCATTTCCAAAGATACTAGATCAAAACAAAAAAATGCTATTAGAGAGCTAATTGCTTCATTGGAAAGACTAGTTATCCCACTATAAATTCATAATCCACCACATTAAAGGTCACTAGAACATCCTAGCTAATTTCCTCTCTCGACCTCAAAAAGATATCCCTCTAGAAATATCTCTCTCCTCCTCTTAATGGCTGACCTGCCTACCATGGCAAAATCAAAGAAGTTCTTACCTCCTATCATAACTACACCTACTACTGTTGATGAGATAGCCTCTCTTGCTTGGCTAAGCTTATTCTATTATCTCCACCTTTTCCTCAACCAATCAAAACGACATTGTTAACCGTCTTTGTTCAATATACAAGCTCCATATCTCACTATGTTTTTCATCAACGACCCGTTCTTAAAAAATGCATTTTGGTACCTATGGGCACTCTTTACCTTTTATGCATGTATTATCTCCCGTCCTCTCTTATAAGTTTATCAGCATTTGTGATAGAGAGAATGAAAGTTCCCTTATGTGGACTTTCCTTAAGTGGTACCAACCATTGGTGTAATAGAGAACGCAAATCTAACAGATTAATGAGGATTTTAGATTATGGGAGACTCCATTAGAGAAGCAATCCACCCAATGCTTCTTTGTTCTTCATCGTCCGTATAGTATAGCACATAATGGATCCATCTACCCTGAGGATCAAGTGTACTTTTGGCATACGTCCTACCAATGGCCAAGATATAGGGAATATGTTTTTGAATCTCTTCAACTTTTCCCTAAGGATCGAAACCATTTTCCTAAGTATGCGCTACCAGCTGCCTGCACGTCTATTGGACCTTGCCTGGGAGAATTCGTTTCTAGCGAACCTGAAATGCCAGACTTTGACATTCTAGATAGCCCAATAAACTTGGAGATCAACGTTGCGGGACCATCTTCAACTCAAGTTTCCTCTTTCCAAGATGCCCAAAATCTCGTTGATGAGATTCCCATGACAAAGAGGAGCTAAGCAAGAATTTGAAGAATTTATGCATAGGAAGCGAGTCCCAGTAAATGATGAAGAATAACCAGTGATAATATTGATAGCACGAGTAGAGTGGATTTACCATCAAATCTGCAATTGTGGCGGTGGTAAGAACCTATCTGACAAGGATGATGATTAAAATTTCACTTTTTATTGTGGGACCTTTATTTAAAATTGTTTGTTTTTACGTTTAAGTGTCTTTTGAGATGTGATATTGTTTTTATTAGTTTACTATGTGATGTGACATCGTTCTTATCTAAAATAGTTGATAAGGCATTGTTCTTATCTAGAATAGTTGATGTTATGTTATTCTTATTTGTTTAGAGTAATAAGACTTTGTTCTTATCTATAGATGTTTGTTTTTATTGTGATCTCCTTTGTCTATATAAGTAAGGGATCTCTTTCATTATAACCACAAGTATTACTATTGATACTAGTTGTGTGTTCCATATAGCTTTTGTCTAAACATCTCTCCCTCCCTTGAAAGCTTGAGTCTTCAATAAGTTTACTTCTGTCACACAAAGATACAAGTATACTCTATACTTGCCTTTTTATAAGGACCTTATGCATTAGAAAGTATCAGACTTTTGATCTTGTTTGCGTTTTAAGTTATAAGGGGAGATTGATTAGCTTAGATCCCTAATAGGCAGGCCTTGAGAGTTGACATCCGTTGAGAAAAAAGAGCTCGTGTCTTGACTAGCATACTTAGGGTCTTAGCTACAGTTTTCATTGTGTATCTTAGAATTCTCATAGAGGTTTACTCTATAATATGCTCGTTGGATTGTTGTTATCCTTGTTACCCTCCTGACTGGTATTAGGTTCGACTTCTGTATATGAAGAGTGTGAAACAACTATCATCATTTGAGACATATTTGAGTAAAATTTATAAGCTGTTTGGAATTTTCTGTAAAAGAGTCAAAATCTTGGTTATCAATTTGGTTTTTAGAGCTATTTGCTATTGGTTGAAGGATAGCTATGAATTCTTGATTAGGTGTAGGTTTTTTTAGTATGAAGAGGAAAACCTTTCTTTTGGTGGAGAAAGTGGTGGAGTATGTGGAGGTTTAGAGGTTGACCAAATGTCTGGAGGGTTTAATTTTGAAGGTTTTAATGATTTTGCAAGAGTTTGCCTGAATAAATATAAAGGATAAAACAATTTAAAGACTTTTTTGGTAAATTATAACAATATTTTAAAATTTAATATACAAATTATAATATTTTAAATAAATCAATTAAAGAATTAAAGAAATCACCTAATAAGGACATTTCTTGCATTCGAATACACTCGGACCAAAACAAAATGTTATGCGGCTATCACTCCATCACCACGCCAATTTAATTTGACACCATGACTATGGTCATTCCCATGTTATTGTCGCTTGGTGCAATAAACCTGTTCCCTTTTAGTTCTTCTGGTTGATGAGAAGATACACTTTTTCTTTTGATCTTACCCTACAAGTCCACCAAAACACTCACAAGCTCCAATTAGAACAGCTAGACACCGTTGCAGAAACAAGCATTAACCTTTTTGAGACCGCACTTTAAGGGCGGCGACATGGGGCGGCATCTTTCTTCTCAACTTTGTCCATGTTTTTGGGTAAAAGACCCTCTTTTTCTTCTTGTGAAGAATCACCAAGCTTGCTTGCTTCAGTTCATCTTCTTTTTAGCTGTTGATAGCGTATGTAAAGTCAATGTTGGCCACGAGACGTACCCCTTCCTAACAAAGATTGAAACCTGGAAATCAGTCACAGGACAATATGGCTTTTCTCCATACTGGGAAAGATCCAACTTGTACAACACGTATTTTGTTGCCCCAAGCAAAACGTTACTCAACTTTTGTAGCTTCCGAGTTGGATAATACTCTTGTCCAAATGACTGGCGAACCATGGAATTGTGTCTTAGGTTGGAAGAAATGGTATTTTGGCCATGAACACCGTCATCACAACTTCTTCCACAAGTTTGTCTTTTTAAAATCAATTTCATTGCTTTTTAACTCCTAAACTAGGTAACAAGTTACGTGTAACCCTAGGACAGCCCAAGTAGTCACAAACTCCAAGGAAGTAACTTCTTACGGAAGTAAATTTCCATTACCGTCAACATATACGACAAACACTGGCGTGTCTACTGACATTAATATTATTATGTTCAAGGAACTTTAGAAAATGGTTGACGAGACAATTACATTACAGTCAGGACGTTATCTTTCATGATAAACAACTCTAAACTGTCTGCAAAGGTTCAGTTACAAATCTTCTCCACGTCTTCCGGTGAAGGTCAATCCGCGGCGCCAAACTTCGCTAACAGTACTACGTAACCTGTAGTGATATAAAACTGACTAGGCACTTCCTGACAACTCGAAAATCTATCCTCTTCCACGCTTCTTTTGGTGGATTAACAACTAGACAATTTTGGTGTCAACTCCGGACCTCACTCAAAAAATTCATCCAAAGCAGTCCAAGATCCCAGTTTTTTGAGGCTTACTGCTGTCAGCTTGTTCTTACAAGTTTTGTTGTCCACATCCGAGCAGACCCGCCACTCTCCCCAGTTTTCGGATCCAGATTCCTTCTTTTATTTTTAGTTGTTGAATCCCGTGAAGTTTCCACTGATGCTAAACTTCTAAATGGATTTCCTGTCTCAGTTGATGTATCTAAAACCTTATTTACCAT
Organism: Erythroxylum bequaertii; assembly: GCA_024520955.1. NCBI lineage: Eukaryota > Viridiplantae > Streptophyta > Magnoliopsida > Malpighiales > Erythroxylaceae > Erythroxylum > Erythroxylum bequaertii. The sequence goes on from JANIJF010000004.1 coordinate 59,598,613, forward strand.
CTCTAACACCTCACTCATCTTCGGGCGTGATTTTGGGTTCTTGACCAAGCACTTGTTGGCTATATTTGCAAGCTTTTGGGCTGACTTAAGATGATATTTCCCCTGAAGCCTAGGGTCTAATATCAGACGGAATTTCTTGGCATCCGATAGATATGGCCTCACCCACTCCAACATCTTTTGTTCATTTCTTGGTTGGTTCCGATCTAAAGGGCGCCTACCAGTGATTAGTTCATACAGGAATACCCCATAGCTCCATACATCAATCTTTGAAGTTAGACGTCCAGTTTGGATATATTCAGGAGCCGCATATCCCCAGGTTCCCACAACCTGAAATAAGATACCAGTTGTATGAACATTAACAACTTTGATCATACATGGATTGGTTATGCCAGTTTTTGCAGTCCTTTGGAGAGCATAAATAGCATATTAGAAGGGCAAACCAATGGCGAAGTGACAAATTTTATGTCTTTCACATTTTGTAAGATAAAAATACAGTATTCCAACTCATCGTAATTCAAAGATCAACAACATACAATAATTCCATATAGTTTGATACCAAAAACACAAACAAGGACACACAAATGTTCCATTCTTCCCATCCTTACCTCAATCCCCACTTCCACTTCCAGGTCCAGAATGTCTTATATATGGTTAGTCCAAAAGTTCTTGGGCTTACAATATTTACATGTTCAGATATGCTGGGATGATTATCATGTCCATTGAAAGTTCTAAAATAAGTTCATCCTGTCACTATGCTAATTAGGTGGAGAGCAAGATACTCGAAACTATATTGCCCATGTCTTGCATCACTATGATAATTAGGTAGAAGGGAAAGAAGGGATGGGAGTTGGGAGCATCTACAAACGGAAAGTGGGAATCCTTCTTTTTGACATATTTTCACTCAACGTTTCAATTAAATGCTCACAATATGTTGATATACAAAATTACAGAATAGAGATTCTCAAAAACCAATCAGCTGAGGAAACTTTCAGAAAATCATGGAGGAAAATATTTGTATCCAATTCAAGTTCTATATAATCTATCATGAATTCATTGATAACAAGTGTCACAAGCAGTTCTGTTTCTATGTTAATCATTTCATGTAAGGTGTCTAAAGTGGGATTTTATTTGATGTATTCTATGAACATACCGCAGTTGAGACATGAGTTGAACCATCTTCAGGACCCAATCTAGCCAATCCAAAGTCTGATAGCTTTGCATTCCACTGCTCATCTAGAAGGATGTTCGAGGACTTGAAATCTCTGAATATGATCTACATCAAATAGTAAGCACAGAAAAGGAGAAGGAAACATCAATACCTGGACTGTAAGATGTTTTGCCAAATATGAACCATAGAAAATGTGAAGGGGCATAATTACATACCTGAAAATCCATTTCTTCATGTAAGTATGTCA
>JANIJF010000004.1:60057349-60071375 GCA_024520955.1 Erythroxylum bequaertii
TTATTATTATCCCCTAATTTACAGGGATACATTGTGTATACAACGTTTATATATTTACTGCCTTACTATTGTAAAAATAGATCATTATACAATTAATGAAATTATTGATTCTCTGAAATAATAATATAATCATGTATTATAAACTTGGACGGATACAACTAAAATCCTTCATTGTCTCTATGTTCATAATCCTTGTCCTTAGTTAGAACACTGTATTATCAATTATTTTCAAACAATCAGGAAGGAAAAAAAAAGAAAGAATAAGGAGATTGCTGATGAACATTGAATTTTACTTCAAGGTTTGTTCTAGCTCGCCTGTAGCTTTCCCCCCAACCACCACACCTAAGAGCTCAGATCACTGATCTATTCCACTACTCCTCATGAAAGAACGAACTGCAGAGTAGAGAAAGCAGAAGATGGGATTTTCTTGGAGAAAGGAATCTAAAGATTACAAGCTAAGATCCTCCGTTTACATTCCAGCAGCTATAAACAGAAGAATTCCACAAAAACAGATGCATATACTTGATCTGTCGATCTTTATATTAATATTTGATGATCAAAACTCCATAGTTAATGAAATATTTCCTACATATTTCTATTTTCTCTTACGACAAGCTCTAGCGATCTGTCCGTAAGTTCTTAATCATCGTACTTCGCTAATTAATCCTCAAATCCAACTTTCTTCCATATAGCATTTCTCACCTGTCGAAGGTCTCTTCCTTTCAGAGTCCTACCTATACCTTCATGAACCGAAAACGAAGCTCCTCTCTTTCTAGCTAAATATTCATGAGGTGGAACCCTTCCGTTGTGATCGTCGTCGATTTCGTCGTCGAAGTCAGTGTCGTCGTCGGCGAGAGCCCCATCTCTCTCTTTCATCTGATGCTCTTCTTTGTAAATCTTTGACCAATCCGGTATGTTCACAGGCAATGAAGCACAAGTCACGGGACTCCTCTCTATAGCTTGCTCGATCTTCCTTGACACTTTCTTTGACGAAGCTCGCGAGGTCGGCAGACATTTCTTGGTCTCCATTGCAGAAACTGCACTAGAAGTTGTACCACTCCAAATATCAGCCTCATCGAACTCAAAAACATTGTCAGGAGGTGTATTGAGCCCTGGAGCTAAGAAAAAACTGTTAGCCCTTGAATGTAAAATCTTCTTTGACGCCATTGATGATTGAGAAACAGAAGAAAATATGGTTTTGAATGAATGAGAAGTAAATAAGAGGAAGCGTCTCTTCTTTGTCATTTCTCGTGCTCTTTTCTTTATAGTATGTGGTGTTGTGTAATGGATAAGACCTCCGTAAAAAGGCAATAATTTCACTGTCCATTCTTAATAATATAGTCCTAGTGCTAACCTGTTGTCGACCTTACTCAGCTCACACGTTTCATGGGAAATTAACGGCTAGTCATTAATCAGAGTGGGCTTTAGAGAGATTCGCGTGTGGGTGCACACAGATTAGCCGGATTGACACGGCGGAAAATACTATGTTCCTAATAAAATGTATAGATAGGGACGAATTTACCCTTTCAGGAGAAGAGGACGCGTGGGGTAACGGGAGCTGTCCGATGAAAGTACTAGTTGTTACTGAGAGGATCAAAGTGCCCATGTATGCCACGTCATGTATGGTGTCGTTTCTTGTCTCGGTGCGTTGATGACGTTGCTCTCTCTAAAAGTGAGGTCAAACATAAAAGGTACGAACCTACTCGTAATTTCACTTGGTTACTTCTTAATTTAGGTATATTGATTAAAGAAAACAAAATTTTAAAAATTACTTTGAAAAGTTAAATTAGTAAAATAAGAAATTTGAGGCTTAAAACATTCAACTCATATTAAATCGTTAAAAAAAGGGTTAAAGATTAAATAAAATTATAGAATTTGAAATATGATTGAATAAATAATTTAAAGTTTATTTGAAAAAGAGATTATTAAATAAACATTTATTGATTTATTTAAGAATTTATTAATTTACAAAAATTAACCGATTAATTAATAAATTAATCAATTTTTTATAACAAGAGTAATTAATAATATATCAAACCAAAACATTAAAAACTGAACTGAAAACTTAGACAAGTTAAAGTTTTTATTATTAAACCAGCCAAATCAACAGGGGTTTATAATCATTGGAAAAAATCATACAAGAAACAAGCAATCCTTTTTCGTGTTATTTGTGTTTATTTATCAAAATTAAAATGTCCAAATATTATGAGAAATATATCATTTGTAGCATTGAGCTATGAACTTCTAATTAGCATTTTTAATGCATTAAGTTAAAAAATGACGTGAAAAGTATCTAAATTTGAGAAAAATTTAGATTTTTAAAAAATATAAATATTCACACTTTTTTTAATTTTCTATAGAGATAAAACAGAAACAACCTCTTTATTAAATAGTGATTATTGATAATGATAATAAGTACATATCTACTAGCTCCACTCAATTTAAGAAATTATTTATTTTTAATTTTTTTTAATGATGTTCAAAAGTAAACAAAACCTATTCAATAATCTCTTATTTTTTATAGAAAATTTGTCCCAACTGAAATTTTTTTCAAATAAAGAAATATTCACCTCGCTTTCATATGAGAAAATGAAGTTGGTCAAATGTTTGTATATACATATCATGTAATAAAACTAAAATTGGTTTCTATTACCTCCAGAGATCAAATAGCAGTACTTGTATGACCGACCTTAGCAACATTTCAAGTTATTTTATAAAAATATATTTTTTGTTCTAGATAATATTTAATAAGATAAAAATAGAATGTTCGGAAAAGAACAGAAATGGAGGATTTCATGTGTCTAAGTTACCCCTTCACGTTTTCTTGGCTCAACGACAGGAAAAGCATCTCTTCTTCTTCGGCTCTTTCTTACTGGAAATGCATAAAAATCAATTAATTTAATTAAGAGGTTATAATCCCAACGCTATTCTCTGTAATTAATAATGCACAATCACGTCAAACAAGGTTAATCATTTGTACCTCTTCGTGCTTTTTTTTGTTTTACATGAGGATCATGTGTTTGTTAATCTATTAGTTAACTAACTAAATGATTAACACACCAACACGGCTTCTAATCAGCGCTTAGTCAGTCTACTCTATCGTGAACCAACTAATTACCATTTTCATTAACGTGAAGGGTTGGTTTAATGTTTCAAACAGACACATTTTAACTGACCTATGAGAATAACATGCAAAGCAAAACCCATAAATACGTGCGTGATTACTGCTTGAGTGCAATACTTTCACAAGGCTCAGTGAACGAAGAAAAAACACACACAAAAGTGTTGATATGCAACATGCAAAGAACCTTCAAAACAGAAGGGGATTGCTACTCCTCCTCGTGAATAGAGTAGTACAGTTTCTTATTATGTTTTGGTAACTTTTCTTAGTATGGATAGGCGTGTTGAGGTTCTCTTTTTACAGTGGAAAAGATTAACACTACACGTTTCCACTTTCTAGGCTTTCGATTTTTCAAAGTTCAAAAAGACCCACTAGCAAAATGTTAGATTAAGAAATATCAACCAGATCAACATTTCCTATCCAATCCTTACATCCAAGGCCTATTTAACTATAAGCAATTAAAATTGGTCAAAATTGATTTCAAACTAACAAAAGGGTCCCGAGGTTTCGTAGCAAAACCCCTCTTAAACCTTTCTTTTTAATTCATGGTGATCATCGAAGAATTTTAAAGAAGTAGCAATGAGTAAAAAGAACAACATTTTTTTTACTGGACACGAATTACGAAGTCACGCTTTTGTGCTCCTTTTATATATAAAAAATGACTTAGCGCCAAATATAAAAATGCTTTAGCAAAAGCCTGTCAGTTCTATATAAAAAATGACTTAGCACGAAATATAAAAATGCTTTAGCAAAAGCCGCCTCAGTTCTATTACTGGTAACTTTGAATCATGTGATAACATTAATCAAATCAAAATTAGCCAAAATATATTTTAAATCTAGACGTTTACAATGGAACCTAACTTTTTGAAACATTCAAATTAAACTCTAACATTTTCAAAATGTTCAGAATATGTTTTAAATGAATAGAAAATTTAATGGAGTTAAACCTTTGTCAGTTAAATATCATATCAATGTTGATATGACATCATTTTTATATTTTTAAAATAGAAAAACTTGATCTTACTGTCATATAATTAGTTTTTTAAATTATTCAAAAAGTGAATCTCACAATCACATGACAGAGAGGACCTATTATTATATATTTCACATAGTGGATCTCATTTGTTAAGTGACAGTAAGACTCACTATTATATATTTTAAACAGTAGATCCTACTTGCATGTGGTATAACCTCTTTTTATTTAAATAATAATATCACATGAGCATTGACGTGTCATTTAATTGATGAGAATTTAGTTTAGTTAAATTTTTCATTCATATAAGGTCTGTGTTTGAATATTTTGAAAATATTGTGGCTCAATTTGTACTCTTCAAAATGTTAAGAGTCTGTTTTGTATAGGTCAAAAGGCCTAAATGAACCCTAACCTTTACACTGGTGTATAAAATAGACCCTAACGTTTTATGGTGTTCAAATTAAATTCTAACGTTTGTAAAACATTCAAAATGAACCCTAATGTTTGGAAAACTTTCAAATTGAACCCTGACTACTAACGGTGTTAAGGTATTGTTAGTTATCTGCTGACGTGATTTTTTTTTAATTTTTGGTTGTGAGACCCATTAGAAGTTGATGAGAACTTTGTTAAATAAAGGTGGGTCCCACTTGCAGCTTTAACGCTGTGTTTTTGGGCGATTTATGCATTTAACATTGCGTATTTACGCTGGCATGTAAACGTGAAACTCAATGTTTTGTTCACACAGTGCTCCTCCCTTAAACGCATCATAAGAGGTGGAGGTGTACCGTTTTGAAAAAAAAAAAAGACACTGTGTATGTTTCTTCCTTCCTCTTAAAGACAATCCCTAATCTCCCATCTTCTTCACTTTTCACACAATTTGTTGTCTATGAACTTCAATCCGTAATTGAGTTCTTCCTCAAACGATTTTAGTTACAGCGTAATTATTTTTTATTATCGCACACACCAATGTTAGCAACAACTCAACTTATACGCTCTTCGGGTGTTTAAACAAGAAGTCGACATTTCATCGTGGTAGGTCTATTGTTATCTAGCTTTTATGTTTTCAAATGTATGATCCCCTAAATCTGCTTATTTGTGTGCTTGTTTGTTTATGATTTTATGCTGCAATCCCCTATGCTTGTTGAGGTGTTAGATGTTAGCTATGGTCCCGTATTTATGCAAAGATAAAAAGTTGGCAATGAATGTGTTGGTGTTTTATTATACAGTTTCGTCTGTCTTGCACATTTCATTCAACTTACACTTAACGATCTTGGAATAAATTGGAATAACAAATGTGGTCCATGCAAATTGACGATGTTATCATGCAAATTTCTGCCTTTACACGTATATTTAATCTGTTGCTTATAAAATCATTAATCCAATTTCTCCTTTGTTAGTTGCTTACAAAATCATATCTCCTCTATTAATTGCTTTAAAAAATCATATCTCCTCTGTTGTTTACTTACAAAATCATTAATCCAATTTCAGTTTTAATCCTTTAAAGTCAAGATTGATTACATAATAAGATTTTGTGAGTTGTGCCTTTAATTTTAGGTGATGAGACTGTAATTTACATATAGTTGACTTATATCTTTAATTTTAGATGTTCAATAATCTAAATGTTCAATTATAAAGTAAAATTATTTGTGGAATTTGAATGAGATGTATATTACACTAAGACTTGAATATATATTATGTTTCTCAACTATGCAAGCCTATCAATACTAAACAGTATAATCAATAAGTTGCCACCTTACATTGCGAGTTTTGAAGTGTATGAACACTCATAATTTGACCCTATATTTTTAAATTTTGACCTTGAGAGGTGACATGTTGTATGGACTAGGTGTAATGTTTTATAGATAAGTAGAGACAGGGACGGAGCCAGAAATTTAAGATAGGAGGGCCCAAATATTTATTTTTTTTTTAAATTTGGGGGGCCCAATGTACCACTGACCCTTAAGTAACTCCGCCCTTATATATATTTTTTTAATTAAAAATAAAGAATATTTATTTTTAAAAATTTTAGGGGGCTCAGTGGTCCGTCAATGAGTAGAGAATACAAGTGTAGCTTGTGACAATTTATGATGCATAAGCTAATGTTGATAATAAGAAGATGAATTAGAAATGGAAAAAAGTAGTTGATAACGTATTAGTATCATGTTATAATGCATGATTTATAGTAGTTTAATTTTATTTATGATGCATGATTATCAGTTTAAGTTTATTGGGATTATTTTATCAAATTTGAAATGTTTAATTGCTTATGTTATCCTCTAATTCTATAATTATGCATGTAGGATCCATTATAGTGTTGATAATATCATTTAAATCTATGCTTTTTGGTGATACACTTGCCTTTACATATTTATTGTGAATAGGTGTATGATGGCCAAATTTGGAAGCATAAGGTGGTCAGTGGTCTTATGGTGGAAAGTTTGTTATAGAGCTAGAGTTGAAATATAGTGATAGGGAATCAAGTATTTTTTATAAAATAAACCTGGATTTTGTTAGCTATAGGCAAATATGTGAGATGGGGAAGGAGTTAGGATACCTTCAAGTCGATAAGGCCCATTATAAAGTACCCACTTTTGAGTTTTGTGAGTCTTTGAGGTTGATTGAATCAAATGAAAGTTGTCTAAGGCTCATTATTCTGATGAAAATCCTCCAAATGATTGATGTATATGTATGCAACTCATATGTTAGACACCCCATCATTTGTTCCTAACATATTGTCTATATCTGGAGGAGAGGATGGAGGACGGAGATAAGGAGGGAGAGGAGGGAAGTTACGAAGCTACTGAAGGTGTTAGTACTGAAGGTGTTGGTGTAGGAGCTGATGAAGAAGTGGATGATGATGAGTACGATAAGGGTTTTTATACAAGTTTAGATTCTCGATGACCACGAACTAGTTGAAATTAAGTTGATAGATTTTGGTAGTTTTATTGGTCATGATGAATATCCTAACGGGGAAGGGCCTGGTGAACCATTGCAAAGACCAAGTAGTGGTATTAGTCATAATCCATCCAATGCTGAACCAAATTGGAGATTAGGGATGGATTTTGGCTCTGTAAAAAATTTAGAGAGTCTGTTGTGGATTATATAGTGTGGACATGCTACAATGTGAAGTTTAAAAACAGTGAAAGACATAGGATGAGAGTGAGATATATTGAGGGATGCCCATGGGAGTTATATGTAGTTTGTGACAAGAATGAACAATGCTTTAAAGTGGTGACATAAAATGATGAGCATATGTGTTTTATGACAAACAAACCAAAATTTGTTTCCTTTAAGTTCCTAACGAGACATTTTAGGGACATAATACTTGAGAAGCCTGGTATCTTGATGACAAAGATGGTTAAAGAATGTCGAGAAAAACTCAATATATTTGTCAACTCAAATATGCGTAGAACTGCAAAGAGGAGATTGAGAAAAGAAAGAGCGAGTGATTATGTAAATGAATATGTGAAGCTACAAGGATACACTAATAAGTTAAGGAATAGTAATCCTAGATCAACAATTGAGTTAAAGTTGACTAGAAGTGAAGAAACTAGTTTGTTACAGGTATGCAAAATTAAGTTTTACATATTATTGACAATGATAATTATAACGTTTATTTATTTATGAAGTTTATTCATTAATTCATACATCTTTATCTCTTTTCTGTCAAAATATTATACATATGCTTTGATGCGATGAAAAGAGGATGAAGGCATTTGAGGCCAATCTTTGGCATTGATGATTGGTTTTCGAAGACTAAATTCTAAGGTCAACTATTGAGTGTAGTTGGGAGGGATGGTGATGGAGGTATGTATCCGTTGGCTTGGTTAGTTTTTGAGGTAGAGAACACTGATTCTTAGACCTGGTTTATGAGTTTGTTAGCTTCAAACTTGGAGTTGGGTAGTGGTGAAGGACTAAAAATAATATCAGATATGTAAAAGATATTTTTGTATCCATTGATTAATGGTTAGATGTTGTATCAACTATTTATTAACTTAATCTATTATATTGTTATAGGGATTGATTAGAGCAGTGGAAGAGACAAAATCATATGCCACTCATCGGCTCTGTGCTAGGCACATATTTCATAATTGGCATATGAATTGGAAAGGAAAAAAATTTGCAAAAGTAAATTTGGAATTATGCTTGGTCAACGTACGTAAAAGATTTTAACGAGTAGTTGAAAAGATTGGACAAAATCACACCTGGATGTGCATCACTGTTGCTCGAATATTCGAAGGAGAGATGGGCAGGATGTTACCAGTCCTTTGAATCTAAATGCCCGGTTGTTGATAACAACATGAGTGAAACATTCAATGGATGGATCTTACCAGCTAGAGATAGGCTAATTATAAGCATGCTAGAAATAATTAGAATCACGGTGATGAAGAGGCATGTAGATAGGAGACAATTTGTATGACTAGAAGTTAGAAGATGCACCCAGGGTTGTGAAGAAATTAGAGAAGAATAAGAAAGATGGTATGCAGTGGAGAATTGATTGGAATAGTGATAGAGTGTATGAATTTTCCAAAGGTGATGCCCAGCATATTGTGAGGAGTGGTAGACACCAATCATGTAGCTGTTGGGCGTAAGAGTTGTATGGATATCCTTGCAAGCATGTTTTAATTGTTATTCACCATTCGAAACAATGGTCGGAGGCATATGTGGATGAGTGCTACAAGAAATCCAAATTCATGACATTGTATGAGCATGTGCTGTAACTTATTAGAGGTCCAATTTTCTGGCCTATAGTTGATGTAGAACTAATAAACCCCCCAACCAAAAGAGTTATGCAAGGACGAACTCAAACAACTAGAAAGAGAGCGGTAAATGAGCCTGTTAAGTTGAAAAATCCAAACAAATCTACTAGAAAGGGTCAAGTACAAAAATGTGGCAATTCTGGTCACAATGCTAGAAAATGTAAAAATCAAGGATCAACTCAACTAGCTTAGCAATCTCCACAAGTATGAAACATTCTTTAATTACTGTGTATTGCTTCATAGATCTAATGATTATTTATTTCAATCTTTGATTCATATTTGTTAGGTCATCTCTGGTGTCTCCTCACAAGCTGAACATGTTATAATAAATCAACAAAGCAATGTTATGAGTATATTTACATAAATACCATTATTGACTACTTTCAAGATTAAATACTATTAATGACATGTTTATTTGTAGGTTGGTAACTCTTCGCATAATTGTAAATGCAAGTTTGGAGAAGTTGATCCTCATTCATTCAAACTGTCTTTCAAACCAAGAGTTCTGAGGTTCAAAGGACAATCTAGTATAACTTTTCAATCTCAACAATTACAAACTGAAGCAATGAGGCGAAGATCATTAATGAATCAAACAATACATGATCAACCTTCTCAGTTAAGTGGAAATGAGGGAAGCAATGTGTTTGACTTGCGGACTTTACATTAATGTTATCTATATGGATGGATAAATAACATAACTTTTGTATATAAAAGCATTGTGGTGTAATCACTTTACTGATATTATTACCTTTATATATACTGCTCCAATTATTTATTGTTATATAATTACAATTGTACTTGCTGCTCTAATTGTTTATTATGATATCACTTTTGTATTTAATTATTCATGATTAGGCCATTTGTTCATAAGTTTAACAATTATTAATTACGCATCATTAAAGCAACTTTATTAATATCAAAACAATAAAGAAAAACATAGTGCATAATATGTTAGTTCAAATGAGGATTTTTCATTCTTCATAATTTAAGTTTTTTTTAAAATAATATAATTTAGTTATACTTGTCCACAATAAAACCATATTATAAAACTCATTATAAGTACAAAAACCCTTACAATAATCAGTACAACAAATTTAAACGCATTTTTCTCTTTTGCCAGTAAAACAATGTCTTCTTTCATTAGCTTTATTTGCTCGTCAATTTTGAATGTTGAACATGATTCAATTGCGCTTCGTTGAACCTCCTGCTTCAAACTATCTACTTCTTTCTTTAGGTTATGAATTAATTCAATGGCTTTCTCACTAATTTTGTCATCGTACCACTTAAAAAAAATCACATCTTCCAACTTGAAAGATAATTAATAATTATTAGAAAAAACATTAAACATATATATAAACAATTTTAATTTATCGAAAAATAAACTTACACGATATTTGGAGAATCCATAAAATCTTTTTCTGGGTTTTTTTCACTCCATGAAGTTCTTAATGAAGCTCTTAAATCGTAATAATACACTAGATTATCATTAATTAAATTTAATGTAGTGTTAGTTGAAGATGTCACGTCCATATCTTTGTATAGTTGCTGTAAAGTTATATTAGTACTTTTAGTTCTTCTAATCAAAGGTGGAAATAATATGTCAGCAATCTCAAATAGTGTCTTTTCAAGGGTGGAAACAATGAATCAAATAACTCCGCAGACATATCATTCATGTATGCTCATATCTATGCAAGGAAACTACCATCTTTGAGGATATCACAAATCACATCTATTGAGACAATAATATGATCATATAGATGTATCATTCATATATGGAAACAATATGCTCATATTGATGACATATCATTCATATATGCTCCACAAACATATCATTCATATATGCACAGACATATATTGTGCTCATATATATGTATCATTCATATATGAAAACAATATGCTTATATAGATGAAATATCATTCATATATGCACCACAAACATATCGTTCATATATTCATAGACATATCATTCATATATGGAAACAATATGCTCATATAGATGTATCATTCATATATGGAAACAATATGCTCATATAGATGACATATCATTCATATATGCTTATTTCAATCATATTACTTGCTCAATCATAAGTAAACTACTTTCATAAGTGGTATAAGAATTTCACTTGATGCTCTAGAAGTGAATTATCAAAGGGTACCCCTAACCTTCACTGCATGTTTCTGAGCCTTTCTTCCTTAAACGATATCAATTTAAGGCACAATAAATTTAGAGCTCAAATATACTCATAATCAATTTGAATAGTGTATAGAAAGATATGAATCAAAAACATGCTCGAATTTAAAAAACATTAAGCAAATGAATAATTAACAATGTTAAAAGACTTGATATCATATAGGATTGCTACAACCCATTTTAGCAACATTTAATGTTCATAAATATGTTGTAACGTTAGGTAGTTAAAACATAACATTAAGGATTTGAAAAGCAATAATTGGTGTATAGGAATCACCCAAGAGTTTGGAACAAGAACTAAAAACCCTCAAGATATTTGTAATAAAAAAAGTAGTGATATCACTCCAATAAGTCCTAGAAATCACATAGTTACAGTTGCTCTATTATAAAATGTTGACAATAGCAATTCAAGCAGAACTTAGAATTGATTTGGTTAGTTCCCTATTTAATCGCAGTCAAAATTAGTCTCTGATTAGATTGAGAATTTTGACTTAGATTAAGTCATCACAATATTGCAGTAGTAAAAAATAGGCGATAACTAAATTAAGTTTTCATTGAAAAGCACCAAATTCCTTAAACAAGTCACTTCAGGATTAGGGTGAGTGACAATAATTAACAAGATAGAAACATCTCACCATTTACCAAAAATTCTACTCCTGGCCTTTACAAGGAGTATATAGAAAGGTACACAGTTGACACAATAACACTTCTGGAAAACACAATATCTCTATCAAACATACACCTTACAGCTCCTACCCCATTTAAATTCATTAAGAACATAACATGCGCAAAAGGGGTGCACATAAAATCATAGGATTGAATAAACAACCTATACCCTCATTTATAATATGGCTAGTAATTGAAGGTAAACTCAAAACCAATGATATAATCATAGGCTTCAATAATACTCAACGTATTTTCTGTTTCTCTGAGGTTGAAACCATCTCACATCTCTGGGTCACATGAACAGATAACTAATGATGCCCTAATACTGTTAGTGGTCAGAATTCAATCTGAATGTTTTTCAAACGTTAGGGTTTAATTTGAATACTGTGAAACTTAGGATCTATTTTGCATACTAATGTAAACGTTGGGATTCATTTAGCCCTTTGGGCCTTAAACATATGAAATTTTAATCACAAGGCTTGGTGTTCAAAAATATACACATTATTCTTTTAATTTTCTATTAAAAAAAGAGAAGATTAAGGATTTAAAGTACAACATATAAAGATATTTTTTTAACGAAGAAACCCGCAATCGCTACCTTTTGGATGCGCACTAGTTAAACTTCCAGATTGACCCTATACCTTGTAAATCATGTGAACCGGGTACTCTGCACTAGGTAAGGACTATACGACATGTTCGATCGACAGAGCGTAAATAAGGGGAATCGAACACAAGAACTTTTAACCCTATGCTCCTCTATTCTACCAACTGGAACAACAGATAAAAGACACTTTTAGCATGCTCTGGTACGTTAGATCTTAATGGCGAAGAGCAAAAGCATGCACTAAATCGCAATGACCAACCGTAAAAGCATGTTTTCATCCTTAATGACCAATGGTGGATACATGCAGCCTTTTCCATCCAATCAAATGGTATTAGAGATATAAGGAAAATTAACGAGTTGACAGTACAGACATTGACAGGTAATTTAAGAATCTTAAGCCACACTTCGAAGCTTCAAATCACTTGTATCGTTTTTTCTAGTGGCCTCTATTTTTACAATATTTAACTCATTTAATTTTTCTCCCTCTTAATTATTGTATGATTGAATGTTGTTTGGAGCATGTAGGTACAAGGAAAAATGACGCAGATCATTTGAATCCTACTTTTGAATTGGCGTAGTTGGTGATTATAGTTGATTTTCTTGTGTTTCTTAATAAAGTAACGAACACAACACAACCACCGCTCACGTCACTTGTTAGTGATGATAATCAGTAAATGTTGTCTTGTCAGGTTTTTATTTATTATAAATAATTCATAAGAAAATTTAAAAAGCAAGCCCAAGAAGCCATTAATTATCCGTCCCCACCACCCTCCACTTACAGAGATTGTCAAATTTAATCAAACTACGTAATCAAACATTAGAAAGGACAACAATCAAATGTCTGCCAAAGTTTACTTCCATTATTGTTGCAACTTGCACCACAATCATTCTAGGCAGGCAAGTTGACATTTTCTTTTTAAGAGCATAACTGAATAGTTAGTCTCGTCAAAAGTGGATTCAAATAATTGCAGGGAGATAGCAATTATGATAAGAAGGTTTAATACTTAGCATATGAAGAAGTGAAATCGCGATATCTAATGTCCAATATCCAGCGCGAATCAGAACCATATTGAAGACTGAAAACAAAACAAAATAAGGAAAGGTTATTAAGTGTATGAACCTCCATCTCTAGTATATGAAAAGAGATGGTGAAATGAAAAGTCCGGATTGAGAAGGCGAAAGGGCAAAGGTGAGCGAGACGTGGGGAACGCGAAGTGTTTGGTAGAATGTGTGGAGCCAATGGACGGTATAGAATATGGAGTGGCAATGGGCCAGAGGTTTTGTTTTGTTGTGGTTAAGATATTTGGGTCCTTGTCACCATTTCAGAGTATGCTTGTCAACTTCGGTTTGAGGTCGAAATTTGAGCACGAGGGTATATGCCAATTAAATGCTTTCTGTTTCGTCTCATAATTTTAGGATGCAAGGTCAAGCAAAGAAAACTCCCGCATATAAATCATTATGAAAGTAGAGACAACTAATCAAATAGTCTTAAAATTACATTGACAGCCTATTTAAAACCTTCCAATTGAATTCATTAACGAATTGAATTCAATTACATTAATGAGATTGAATTGAATTGAATTTATACTATTTGTAACAAATTCAGTAATATTATAATTGAATTCAATTACACTTGGTTCTGCCGGATTTTGGCGGAACGGAACGTTGCCGTTTGGCTCCATGATTTGGTTGCTTCTAGTGGTGATTCCGA
>JANIJF010000004.1:60071475-60083843 GCA_024520955.1 Erythroxylum bequaertii
GAGTACATCTGTGAAATGTTAAGTTCAGGATTCATTTGTTTTCTTCTTTACATGTTGGTTTCAGTATGCACACCATGTATTCATCATTCTTGTCTTAAAAACTCTTTTTTCCTTAAAAACTCTTCTTCCACAATAGAGAACAACTGCAACAAAAGTTTATGGCTTGGACTACTTGGAAGTGTTAGGAATCCAACACCAAAAGATGGTGGCTTCCACCTTAGATGTGGGGAGGAAGTAGTAATTGATATTATCTTAATTAAATGCATATAGAGAACATTGGTAACATTCATCATTTACTTAGTAATACTAAGATAGCACTCATTATAATTCAAATGATCTATATCACCCTACATCTCCAATGCTATATGATCTTGAAAAGAAAGCCATGTTTAATCCATCGAAAGCTTTGAAATGTGATCATAATTTAATGAAACAAAGATCATAATTTAGTCCTTCATAAAGGCAGATGAAATGAATGCAAGTAGTACTAATGCTAAATTCACTCTAACATATTTTGAATTTCATTCTTCACAAAAAAATAACACTAAATTGGATAATCATGTTCCTTCCCTTCATTGGCACAAAGTACAAATAAATTCCTTAACTAAATTCACATTCATATTCTATGCTTACACTAATCATCGAATTCAACTTCCATGGTCAGACCAATCACAGGCATTCGCAAATTCAATTTCCATTCACATTCAAAATCAAATTGAAGACAAAATAGACGAGGGTGTGAAGAAGTAAAAATCTAACCATTTCACTCCATATCATTGTCTCAGAGCTACACTCAAATAGAGAAAATAGAACTAATGATGAAGATACAGCAGATGTTACCTTTGATTCACGATGACGTTGTCGTTGATCCTCAATCCTTAGGAGGTGGAGGACAATCATTTTCAAACAAGTTGATGACTCCCCTAGATTGTTGTTCACTAAAGAAGAAGACAAATAATGCTACAGATTAGTGATTTAAGTTCACACAATTTGGGATTAAAAAAGCAAGCATCTTAGGGATTGAAGTTAATAGATTAGGGATTGTATGATTGAAGAAGATGGCAGATTAGGGATGTCTGTAGGAAGAGGGAAGAAGCAAACATAACGTATGAAATTTAACTTCAAAACATTGCATCTCTAGGTCTACATACGTTTAACTTCAAAGCTAAGGGAGGAGCGTTGTGTTTAACAACAAAATACAACGTCTCTTCTTGTTAAATGCAGAAATTGCCCAAAACATGCAGCGTTAAAGTTGTAGGTGGGAGTCGCCTCTATTTAACAAAGTCTATGTCAGCTTCTGATGGGTCCCATAATCAAAAAATAAAAAAAAAATCTATGTCAACAGATAACTGATGATGCCCTAATATCCTTAGTGGCCAGCTTTAATTTGAATATTTTCCAAACGTTAAGGTTCATTTTGAACGTTTTTACAAACGTTAGGGTTCAGTTTGAATATAGTGAATCGTTAGGGTCCATTTTATACACCAGTATAAACATTATAGTTCATTTAGCCCTTTTGGCCTTTTGTATTATGTTATGAACTTTGAGATTCAAAACACACTTTTAGCCAATCAAAATCCTAATTTTCAACTATTCAAACAAAATTTAAATTAAATTGTGTTTATTTTCAAGTTTCAAATATGATTTATCATATAATTTTCACATTTAAAATCAATTCATATATTAATATTTTAAAATTTTTAAAAGTATACAATAGATATATATATTTAATCATTTATTGAATAAAAACAAATATATAAAATAATTTAAAATAAAATATAATTCATGAAATATGTAAACTAATAATAATTATTTTAAAAATAAAATAAAATGAACAAATAAGAAAATTTTATAATTAAAATAAATTTTAATACTATAATATTTTTACTAATTTAAATAATTATTAGATAATAATTGCAAAAATTAATATATATTAAATCCGATTGAATTTTTTTTATATATAATTCAAAATCAAATTCGATTTATAATCTGTAAATCTTGATCGAATCAAATGGACCGAAAACGATTACATTGATCATGTGCGATGTCTGATACGCTATAGTCTGTAAAAAGAAGCACGGCCCAAAATATAATATCGATAAGCCCAAGGATAGTTCAGTCATTTCAGATTCTGATGCCCCGGCTAAAACCCTAACTCTTCTGTCAGTGTCTGTCGCACGCACTATATTTTTGCCTCCAAACGGTTGCAGTACATTTCGCTGCGCCTCAACAGATTGTTGTTTGCTTCTCTGTGGAAATCTAAAGTACACTTACTATGCCGCCAAAGTTCGACCCGAGTCAGGTGGTGGACGTGTTCGTCCGGGTCACCGGAGGCGAGGTCGGTGCAGCTTCGTCTCTCGCTCCAAAGATCGGACCTTTGGGTCTGTCTCCGAAAAAGATCGGTGAAGACATCGCCAAAGAGACTGCAAAGGATTGGAAGGGCTTGCGTGTTACCGTTAAGCTGACGGTGCAGAACCGTCAGGCGAAGGTCACTGTCGTGCCGTCCGCCGCGGCGCTGGTCATCAAGGCGTTGAAGGAACCGGAGCGTGACCGCAAGAAGACCAAGAACATCAAGCACAGCGGAAACATCTCTCTGGATGATGTGATTGAGATTGCGAAGGTTATGCGTCCCAGGTCGATGGCTAAGGACTTGAGTGGGACCGTCAAGGAGATTCTTGGCACCTGCGTGTCCGTTGGGTGTACAGTCGATGGTAAGGATCCTAAAGACTTGCAGCAGGAGATCACTGATGGGGAAGTAGAAATTCCTCTTGATTGAGCTCAGAGAGAGAAGTGGCAAAAAATTGTAATGGTTCTGTTTTGATTTTTTCACTTTCTTTTTCATGTTATTACCAGTTTTGGCTGTTAAGAGATTTTCTTAGATGAATCCCTTAAGCCTTATCATTGGAACATTTGATATGAACGAGGAGATGTAAGTTTAATTATGCCAGTGTTTTGGATAACGCTTGTAACATCGATTTTTTATGATGCATTTTATTGTGAACAGAACAGTGGTCTGATTTTTTATTGTGAGACTTGTGATAGGCTTTAACATAATTCTTTTTGATGGAGTTAGCATAACCTAGTTGGATTGTGGTTTTAGAATCATGAAATGGAGGTTTATACTTTGGATGGTTGATTTCATATTCAAACGTGTAACCATGACTTTTGTATGCTTTGTAACTTATGTATGCAGGTTATTGTCTTGAGTTTAGCGTATTCATCTGTTTATACTGATAGGTGTTGGGACTTTTTCTGTTTAAAGTGTTGTTTGATTTGGATTGCATCTGAGAGTGGTTGAGAATGCTAAAACAACATATTTATTATTGTAATGTTGGGAAATATTTGTCCATTCTGTTTTGGTGCTAATTGTAGCAATGTGAAGTATGATTTAGTAATGGAGTCTGCTTCACTGTCATATTTGGGTCATTTGTATGGCTTTTTCTACTCAGTGCTTCTCAAGTACTTGATGAGGAACTCCAGAGATTATCTCCGGGTTGATTTTGGCTCTTTTGTTTGGTTTTGTTATGACCATATGCTTCACAAGTGTCCGATGAGGTCCATGAGGAATCCCAAAGATATCTTACTTGAGGGTACCTTTCCTCCCTCAACATTTAGCCTTGGGTTTTAGCATGGAGTCATGAAGTGTTTGAGTATGTTTTACTCGGTATTCTAGATATGCATGTAAATTGTTTAATATGCTCTGTTAGCTAGTTAATTTATTGGGTGAGCGGTTGAAATGTCATCTGTTCAGTGCTTGGCATATAGTCTAAATTCATGTTGAGTTGGCCCCTTCTAATCTTTCATGCGAGTTTGCATGAATCTGCTCCTAAGTTAGCTCATGATATGCAAAAATTGGATTGTAGGTGCTGAAGTTGTGATTCAGAGTCCGCTTGCTATTGTAATGAGAACATTTTTGTTTTGGTTCTCTTGCTTCTCTTCAGATAATTTTGTTTTTTACGCCCTTCTATGTGAAGGTCATTATTAGGTATTGAATGATCCCGCATCTTTGAGGTAGACTACGACACATAGAGCAGTTTAAATATGTTGTGCTCTATTACACACTCATACAACACGTTCCACAAGCATTGGAAACCTTACCAGCTAGGGTTACTCTAAGCTGTGATTTTATGCAACTGAACAAGACTTACGCAAAATGTGTACGTTTATACTACAGATAGTTTCCATTGAACGATCAATCTTCCATATTCATAAGCACTATTGTAAATGATTTTTGTTTACTCCAATTAACACGTTAGGTTTAGTATTGTTGGAATTTAGAGAAGAACGCAAACAATGGAATTTAGGAAATTAGGTACCACTCTTATAGTTTAAGAATCACTCTAAGCTTTTTTGTATCGGTTCTCTTTTGAAGGAAATGCTAATAGCTTGGATACAGGAGACAAGCATGAACGTACCTAATTAGAGCAATCTGGTTACAGTGTTAGTCTTTGACCTAAGAATATCTTCAGACAAATGAAAATTCAATGACTGCTTATCTTACCCGACTTCTCGAGTTATTACAGTGTTTAAGGTAAGTAAAAATGCATCTGGACACGATGTAGGATTTGATCCCATTCCCCGCGATTTCTGGGAGAAAAGTTGGCTGTATGAGCTATGGCTTCCCTGCCATTAGAGGCCTGAATTTGGACATTCCGCTTGAGACCCAGCTGGCATCTACTTATGTGTAATTCCCCAAGCAAAGCACTTGCTGTTCTCCTCTCTCTTTGATTGCATAACCAAGAGGAAGAGAGGAGTCTCAGTCAGGCATTTCGACAACTTTGATGATATGACGTTGACCTGTTATTTTCTATACAATCAAAAGCTAGTTTCAGTGACTCAGGAGACGAGTTTTGCAGGTTTGGCTTGATGTAGCTCCTGCTTCCATTGTTTTCCCTCACAATAGTCTTCAAATTCTCCTGCTTTAGATACCAATACCGAAGAGGGGATCGAGGAGATCGATTAACATTAATTTTGCATGTCCTTTTATAGCTCTTGTCTGCCTTTTTCTGAGCTTCCGCTATAGAGACCCCGTTCCTCACTGCCTAAGCATTGAGGTGCCTACTCCTGGGCAGAAGCTCTGATTGTTGAGCAGATTAGGTGTACATATATAACCTTGTCCCAGTTTCCTCCAACAAGAATGAGAGAGTTTCACAGAAACGTGTTTCCATATCATATATAATGCCATTCTCTTAAGGAACTCCGACTTAATTCTTGAAAGTCATCAAATGAATCCGACACCACCAACAACGAACCAGATGATAATACACAGAAAAGGAGAAAGATACCATATAATGTGTGATTAAACAATAGAAATTACAAGAGAAAAGGAAAAGGTTAAATAAGAGCACAAAAAGTTAATTTAGAACTGCACAATCCTTTCGTTTGGAATCAAATGGCTGAAATTAATTATCACAACATTGAAAGATCATTACTCTGCATAGCCTTCTTTCTAAGAAAGCAATGAGAATCACTCCTAAACGCAAAAGGTCGAAGGACATGCTCAAGAAAGTGCGAGGTGACATGGCTTCCATTTCTAAGCAAGCCTTCTTTGCTCCATGTGTTTCACACTTTCCTTTCCTCAGTTCCCCACATTCACTTAGCTTCTGATTGATAACCACACGTTTTCGATGGACTAACGCGTATTATCAGCTACTTCCTTTTCTTCACCTTATAAAACCACGTCCAAACACTTCCCACCAAACCATTCTCAGCTACCTACTCTCATTATACCAGAGTTTCAAAAACATTCTCATCGATCCTGTCAGCAAGAAGGCAATGACTATGGTGAGAACTTGGAATTATAACAGGAAAAACGCCTCCGTTTCTGCAATGCAAAAGGAAATCAGATATCTGAGTTCGTGGGTTGAGGTTGCTCCAACCCTTTTCATATCTTACCACAAGACGTCTGATGCGCCTCGATTGGAGACTATTATAGAAGAGGAAGCCGCAGATAGGGAGGACCACGATTCATGAATGTTTTCACTTTTCACTTTCTTCGAGGAGAACTTTCTGCTCACTTAAAGACTTTCTTTGTATCAGCTTCAGAATAAGATCCAAGTTGTTTCGTTGATTTTTACAAATTGAGTATATGTTTCTGCAATCAAATCACTTCTTCTTCTTCTTCTTTTCCTTTTTTTTTCTTTGAACTTCTACATTGGCAATCTCTGAGTTTCCAAGACTAATCAACGATAATTCTATCAGAAAATTGGACCATCTGTTTCTTCAGACAATTTTTATAACACTAATGTCGATCTTTTCCGTGATTAAACAAGTTTCTTAATCCATGATTGAGCAAATTTCTTAAAATGAAGGCATGCAAAAAAATTTAATAATGAGTCGTTAATGACAAATCGAGTTATTTTGTCCTGAAAATAAGAACAGGAAGAACCTGCTTCATTTGTTCCTGTAATTCAGTGGAGCACACTTTTAACATTTCAGGAATTGGACATATTGTCACATTCTGCTTCTCTAAAATTAAATACCGGAAG
Source organism: Erythroxylum bequaertii (assembly GCA_024520955.1). Classification (NCBI taxonomy): domain Eukaryota; kingdom Viridiplantae; phylum Streptophyta; class Magnoliopsida; order Malpighiales; family Erythroxylaceae; genus Erythroxylum; species Erythroxylum bequaertii. The sequence goes on from JANIJF010000004.1 coordinate 60,077,964, forward strand.
TTCCAAGTTACATCCTGTCATGGGCAGTCAATAATTGCCCTTTAGCCACATGATGGAGGGTTTTCTTTAGGTCTGTGGGGTGTTAATGCTTCCTTTCACAAAGCACTAACGACAAAGTTAGCTCAGGCTTCGAGAAATGCATTCGAGTGAATGAGATGCTGAACTCTTTTATATAAGTGATGATTATAAATTGAGACGTATACGTGGAGTCATTTTCGTCTTTAGAGGAAGACAAGATATGAGCAACATAATATAGGGGGCTGAGACGTTCTGATGGTTGTTACAAGGCGTGAGTTGTCTTCATGAGTTGGGCTGACAGTTGGTGAAGTATGAAAAGGATTATCATTTACCTCTCTAAGTCTTGAAGGAAGACACTGTTCCTTTAAGATTTGGTTGTTTAGTAGACATGTGGACGCTCAAATTCCTTTGGTTATTTTTCTTCAGGGTTGTAGATGACAAGTATGAATATCTAGATGTCCCAGTTGAGGGAGAAGTTGTCTAGGGGGTTGTTGAAGACAAGTCGATCTATGATTTGTCACAGGCTTCCCTAGGTGATGATGTGGGTACCTCTAAGGTATGATTTTCGGGCATAGAGAGGCTGTTCCTATTTTTGTGTGCCATCTTGTGCTCCTCTCCATCTAGCTATTTAATGAATGGATAGATGGAGAAGCATATAGGGTGACACACAAAAACCAGAATAGGTGAATTGATCTCATAATTTTCTCCCTCTAACACTTGTGTTTTCTTTTAATATTTTCTTTGTGGTTGTAATTAGAGATCATGTATATTACCCACGATGAAAATGTCACCTTCATTTCATAAACATGTGTGCACTTTATTTATGTTGAACTTGCATGGATATTTTTATAGAGTTAAGATCCTCTGTCTAACATTACTCTATCTAATTCTATCCAATCGAGATACGTTGTCGTTTCTTTTTCTTTTTAAAATTTACAAACTCTTTTACTCTTCTAAATTTCGTGTCTTATCAACCAAGCTAACACCAGCTGATGTTGTCCTCCTCTTCATCTTCGTTCTCACAAAACTAAAAATTTTCACACATTCTTCTTCTTTTCAACACTAAAGAAATAACCCCTCTCACCATCTGACGTCCTCCTCTTGTTCATCTTCATTCTCACGAAACAAAAAGTTTTCGCACATTGTCCTTCTTTTCAACACTAAATAAGGAACCTCTCTCACTGTCTTGTCTCTCATCGCCACCTTCCTACACCTTGTAATACCCAGATTTTTGAATCTTACCTACATCAAATTGTGCGACTTTTACGGACAATTACATTAGTGAGCTAAATAAATTGAGTGATGAATACATTATGTGATATTGCCTTCTTTCATTCTATCACATAATTAGGGATCATAGAATGACAGAGAAAATACAAGGATGACTGGGATAAAGAATATTAATTTAAAATAAAATTGAAATTCTTAAATTGAAGATATTAAAAGAAAGGGGACCAGGAATAACGATGAAACATTAGCAGTGAATTAAAAAAAGCACCAATACCCTATTATCTCAAGGTCATCACTGAGAAAAATAGTCCCTAGATTTTCTTTGTATAATAACCTAAATTCTTCTAACGACATGGATGTTTAATTTGCTAATATCTTGATTTCATAATATAGTGTAGCTTTTTTCTTTTACTTTTCAATATCATTTGTTGTATCCATAACCTCACTTTATATATAAACGTGTATCAAATTTCATCAACAACTGTAATTCTTCTTCTAATTTTGATTTTGAGAACTTGCACATCCATGCAAGCAAGTCACAACCGCTTGCATGGATGTGACTTGCTTGAGTTAAGTCACGACCAAAGGGGCAAAAGGCTTATGAATGCAATACTATATACTGGTTGGATTTGTTATGTACAAACAAAAAACTATCATTTATTATAATCACTCGAAGCAACTCACTAACTTATAATTTTTCTATCCGATACAAAACATGTCACCAAGTAAGAACAACCACACTTCTCATTGCAAACACCGACTCTCAAATAGTCAAAATAAAATGATTGTTGTGCCTATCAATCAAAAATGTATTTTTTATTAATTAATACAATTATTAGTATAATGTAACATTAACATCAAATGCAATAATTGAAATTAAGAAATAAATGTAAAAAAGAGTGGATATTAGCAGTAAAACTTTGTTTATTTATTTCTGCATGAATTGCTTAAAATGAAAATTCAAATCATTATTGTATTAATAGCAAATTATAAAAATATAATATTAATATATTCATTACAAATATTACAAGAGTACTCTAATGATGATGATTGTAAACGATAATTGTGTTATTCATAGAAACACAAAATGGCTATTGTGTATCATTTCCAAAGCAATCTCTAACTAAGATTTCCCACCAATCTAACTTATTTATGTGCTTGTTTGTTGTCCGATTTTCATATCTTTTAAAGTTTTTTTTTTCTTATCACAAAACAAATTAACTTTGTTCTCACATTTGGTGAAGTAAAGAAGTAGAAGATGAGTAACAAGATGATTTGAAATATTTCCAAAAACAAGACTGTGAAGAATCTAGTGTTGCTCTAAGAAACACACCAGTGATGGGGAAAGAAAGATAAGATTTTGACAAATTTCAAGTATCTTCTTATATAAGTTTTGTTTGTTTTTTCATCTTTAGATTTTCTTACTTATTTTTTATTATCATTCCTTCTCTCTGTATCTGTATCGCTATCTCTAAATAATTCTTGAGGGAATGGCTCAGCAGACCCAAAACCAAGTTTTCGTGAATGGCCCCTTTGATGTCTGCCTCTTTTGAAGTCTCTATAATATGACTATGTTGCTGATCCATTTGTGTCTTGGAAGACATCATTTTGTTAATTTACTTTTATTATTAATTTTAATGTGGAGAGATATAAGCTACTTTACTACTTTCCTATGGTGGTTCTTAAAATCAAGATAGTCTTTATGTTTTCCTTAAAGGTAAGTTTTAAATATATTTTGATTGTTTTGATGCATAGACGTCATTCCTTTCTAACTTCTTTTGTTTCTGTTTATACATCTATATGAGTGATAATTAATGCATATTGTAAAAGTTGAGTTGCTTAACATTGCAGATTAGTTAATTTGAAATATAACATTCATTCCAATTTTGCTTGTGATAATATTGGCTTGGTTTGGTACAAGGCCTTCTAAAGCATGTTATTCATTTACTGGGAAGAATTTATGAATTTTTTCAGGTATGTGTTAGAGAGAAGATGAGAACATATAACTGCACAACGTGAGACCTTTCATTCTTCAATTACTTTTTCTATTATAGGAATTAAATAAGGTATGCAGAGCAAACTAAAATACCTCCTAGTAGTTTGTAAACACTCCTTTTTTGTTGTATTAATAATTTTATTTGAAAACAAAGCAATAATGATAATTCGTTTGTGAATTTGACAGGTGTGGAAATGGAAGGTAGATATACTCCATACCGTTGATTAGAATATGAACTTGAGAAGGAGCAGCATAAAAATGATATTGGCATTGACAATGAGAGTAGTAATATGAATTCAACTGATTTGGTTGGCAATGAGAGTAGTAATATGAATTCAACTGATTGGTGCATTCCAATTATGAGGAGAATTTGGACAAAGTCCACTCATCTATTCCAAGAGAGTTAATACTGAAAATTGGCAAGGAGTTTGAGATGGAAGAACAGGCTTATCAATTTTATTTAATGTATGCCAAACATGTCGACTTTGGAATAAGAAGGAGCAAAAGTCACAAAGATAAATCTGGTAAATTGATTTGTAGGCTTTTTTTGTTATAGTGCTAAAGGTAAAAGGATGCCTGATAAAAGAGGTATGTATGTAAGAGCTCCACGTTTAGAAATAAGATTTGATTGTAAGGCAAGAATGAAAGTAAATAGTGTGAAAACTGGAAAATTTCAAGTGATTCAATTTGTCAAGGATCACAATCACTATCTTTCAAGTCCTAACAAAATACATTTGCATAGAAGTCACAGAAAGATATCTTCTGTTGCAGCAATGCAAATTCAAATGGCTAATGATGTGGGAATTCCACCAAAAGCATCCCATGATCTTATGGTGAGGTAAGCAGGTGGGAGAAATGATCTTGGCTTTATTATGGAGGATTACAAGAATTATATAAGATCCAAAAGAATAAAAGATATGAAAAAGGGAGATACAGGTGGGGTGTTAGAATATTTGTGTAAAATGCAATTTAAAGATCCTAATTTCTTTTATGCCATTTAAGTGGATGAAGATGATTTGATAACTAATATATTTTGGTCAGACACAAAGATGAGGAATGATTACTTAGACTTTGGTGATGTTGTTTGCTTCGATACTACTTATAAGAAAAATGGTGAGGGTTGTCCACTTGCTTTGTTTGTAAGTGTGAACCATCATAAGCAAACAACATTTTTTGGTGTTACACTACTATACAATGAGACTGCTCTTTCATTTGAGTGGTTATTCGACACATTTTCTAGAGCCATGTTTGAGAAAAACATACAACTATTCTTACTGATTAGGATGCGACTATGGCAAAGGCATTAACTTGAAGTTGGCCTGAAACTCATCATCGACTTTGTATCTAGCACATTTATCAAAATGTCGTAATCCATTTGAGTAGTGTTTTTTCTCAGTTCAAAGATTTTTTTTTCGGGATTTCAGCTCATGCATATATGAATTTAAAGAAGAAGAAGAATTTTTCAATGTGTGGAATGAGACGCTGCAAAAATATGAACTTCAAGATAATGACTAGTTGAAATGTATGTTTCATATAAAGGAAAAATGGGCTTTGGTTTATGGACGCAAAATGTTTTGTGCAGACATGACAACCACCCAACAAAGTGAGAGCATGAATAGCATTGTAAAAAGGTACATGAGTTATTAGTATAACTTTTTTATAATTTTTTAATCACTTCCAGAGGCTTATTGATGATCGTCGATTTATGAGTTACAAGATGATTAAGCACTCCAGCATTGTCAGCACCTGTTCAAATTTTAAAGCATGCAGCTAGTGTCTACACGCTAGAAGTGTTTAAATGTTTCAAGATCAATGGAATTATTCTCATTATTCTAGTTTTTGTCTTTTCGGTGAAGATGGTACAGTTACAAAATATGAGATCACTCTTGTAGGGAAGAGATACTCTAATATGGTCACTTATGGTTCGTCAAATGATCAAGTCAATTGTAATTGTCGAAAGTTTGAGTTTGTTGGCATTTTACGTTCTCATGTTTTGAAGGTTTGTAACTTGAAAAATATTTTGAGAATACTGAGTCAGTATATTTTGAAAAGATGGACACGGAAAGCAAAAACATGATACCTTGATAGTAAAAGCTCCACTATCAATGAAAGTGAATTGGATCCTAAAATGTTATCAAGTATAAGGTACAAAGAATTGTGTGCATTAAGCATGCGATTGGTTACAAGAGCAACAGAGAGGAGAGATACTTGTAAAATTGTGAAAGATCGCCTTCTCAACATGTTAAAGATGGTTGATGAAATATTGCAAGGTAAAGAATTAGTTGATGAAGAGAACCTAATATCATAAGATGAAGAGTTGACACAACGATAAAATCTTGAAGTGAATATTTTGGTGAAAGGAATAAGATTATAAGTGTCAAAATAAAGACAAAACCTACTTAAAAGTAAGAGATTGAAGGGTGGATTAGAGAAAAGTTCAAGGAAAAGAAAGTACGTTAAAGAATGTAAGACTTCAGTTGTTGGATCCCAACCCTGTTATTTATTTTTGAGGCATGTTTTGAATTTTTGAAGTCTTATTAGATTGGTAATTGGATTTGTATTATGCTAAGGTTAGTATTAATTCAAGTTGATTAAAGTTGGCTTTAGGGTCTATAAGTAGTAGGAGAAGAAGAAGA
>JANIJF010000004.1:60145454-60158938 GCA_024520955.1 Erythroxylum bequaertii
TGGCTGATTCTTCTTAGGATCAAGGGAAATAAAATTGAACTAAACTCTTTGAGAAGCCTCCCATGTTGGAAAAAAATCTTAGATTGCCCTAGAGATATCATTCCCAATAATATGCCAAGTTTGTTTAAATAAAAAACCATTAAAACCATCTGGATTAGGGGCCTTATTCGGGTTGAAAGAGGAGAATACATCCTTAATCTCCTGCGATGTGACTTCAGCTACAAGAATGTTTCTAAGGTTTTCAAGAATCGGTTGAGGAAAAAGAGCTACCACATACTCCTTTGAAGATGCTAGGTCTTTCTTATTCCCAAGAGAGTTTTGAAAAAAAAACTAGAAAGTTTTTTTTTTATATTTCTTCTAAGTCAGTAATCCTATGACCATTATCCACCAATAAAGAGTGAATATTGTTCCTATTCCTATTTGACAAGATGGAATTTTGGAAGAACATGGTGTTCCTATCCCCCTCCCTTATCCACTTATTGCGTGATGATTGTTTGTAGAAAGACTCTTGATCACTTAAGGCTTTAAACAAATTAGTCATAGCCTAATGTTCTTCAGCAGCCAGTTGAGTCCTATTAGGCCGATGCCTTATTTGGTCTTGGATGTTTTTAAGGACAGCTTGAAAAGTCTCAACTCTGAAATTTTTATCACCTACCTGATCTGAATTTAGGGATTTGAGATCATTTTTACAACTTTAAGCTTAGACACTACACAGAATATAGGAGTCCCTTAGACTGGAGAATTCCAGGCTTCTTCTAATGTCCGAAGAAAATTTGGTTGTGAGACTAGGAAGTTTGAAAACCTAAAAAGGGAAGATCTTTTCTTTTGGAAAGTCAAAGTCCTTATCACTACGGGAGAGTGGTTTAAAATGTTAGGATTATGGATCTCTCCATAGGATCTAGGAAATCGAGAGCTCCACATCGAATTGATAAGAGCTCTATCTAATTTTCTAGCTATGTGGAGTTCACCAAATTGCTTATTAGTCCATGTAAAATTTGGGCCACTTGAGTTTAGATCATTCAAACCATATTCCTCTATATACTTCCTAAATTCATTCATAACACTAATAGCCGAGGAACTAAGAGGTTCAGCTTCATGAGAGAATAAAATAGCATTAAAGTCCCCAACTACAATCCACGATTGATTTCCAACATTGAGTTTGGTATTTGAAAGGGCAGACCAAAGATTTTTCCTATGATTATAATTATTCGATTCATAAATACAGGAAAAAAAGACAGAATCATAATTCATAGGGGTCACCTCTAAATGAAACAATTGGTCAGTAGTAATAAGAGGAGAACGCCAGAATCGATCTGGGTTCCAAGCTACCACTAACCTGGCACATGAAGCATGATCTGAATTACTACAATAATGCCATCTAGGAAACATTGTAGACCATATATTATTCAAAAGGAAATGAGACTTGATCTTAGACTCTATCAAACACACAAAAGATACCGACAACATCTTAAGGAAAGATTTCACAGCTAGCTATTTTTTTGGGTTATTTATACCTCTAATATTCCAAAAACCTAAATCCATAACATTATACAAAAGAAAAAAAAACTACTGTTTTTTTTCTTCTAGATTTTCTACTTTTCCTAATGGTAAAATCCCCCTCTGTCCCTTCCAACAAACCTGAATCTGAGAATCACTAAAGCTATTTGGAACCACATCAGATTTAGGAGAGGCAATAGAATTACCTACTTTGCTCACACCAGGACAGTCAGCATCTTCAAGGCATCCATTAGAGTCATCCTACTTTTGCTGAAATTCATTGCCATTTCTTTGCTCATTGAGGGTTTCAGCATATCTACTCTCCTTAAAACTGACTTGTTCCTTCACTAGACTTTGCTCCTGACCACACTCCTTTTGTTGGTTTACACCTATAGGTAGTGAAATATTCTCCTTTTCCAACTCTTGTTGTGTCCCAGTCTCAAACTTATGACCTGTAGGTTTCCATTCCTTCTTCTGTGTATTCTTCTCAGGCTTCCATCATATTCTATCTCAATCTCCTTGAAAGTTACTTGCCCCTCATCATTATAGGTAGCCAACTGAAAAGACGGAGGTCAGCTCCTCTCCAAATCTAATTCTACACACATTCTGGCAAATAGGATTTTGGACATCCTACCTGCGCGGGAATCCATAAGAAGAGGTTGTCCCATTGCACTAGCAATCCTGCCCAACCCCTCGTTGTTCCAATATTTATAAGGAATATTATGAAATCTGATCCAGACAAGGGCATACCTAATATCCTCTTGCTCCTCCGCATTCAAGCTCCATTTCCGTAAGAACAAGGGCTTCCCTTGTATATGCCAAGGGCCCTTCTCCAAAACCTCATTCATACCACATTCCGAACCAAACTTGAACAAAAACTTATTTGAACTAGTTATCAGAATTTCTGTTAAACCGCATGCTAGCCAAGATTTAGAAAGGGCTCTCTGAATAATTGGGAAGGCAGGGCGCTTACTAATGAAGAAGCCTATCAGGGCATGTCAAAATTTTGCTGCTCCTCTCTGCGCTAATTCTGGCGGCAGGACTACAAAATTTGGTCGCCATTAATCTCCAGGGGGTAGTAGGCCAACTCTTTTACATTCGAGGGTTCCTCCACTAGATCGGATATAATAGATTTCCAAGTTTTTGGTAGGGGTTTCATCGATAATCTAAAGTCTTGAGAGTTTAAGGAAATCTCTGGACCAGTTGGCTCACATATCGCTTCAGACTAGGCTTGCACTCCTGCGGCTATCTTGACAGGGGAAGGTATTGAAAGGTTTGGGTCTATGTTTTGGGAATTAGGGTTTGAGGACGGGGTCGAAAGGGGGTGTCTTGGTGATGGAACAGAGATTTGGGCTAGGGGAACGCGAGGTGGTGATGGGAAAAAAGAAAAAGTAGCCATGGTTTAAGAGGGGTTAAAACACACCGGCGATCTTCAAAGTAATGGACGCTCTGCTATTTGCCCTCTCTCACATCGTTCTCTCCCTTTTTTGTTTATAGACAATATTATGTATGCATAAATTTATTTTTAAGAATCTTAAAAAATTATAAAGTAAATTTTTTAAAAATTTAGACTGATGTGTAATACATTATTAAACACCTATTATTTTATTTAAAATTAAATTAAGATATAATTTCTTTTAAATATACAAGAAATTAACCATTTTTAGTAAATATATGATTTTATAATAAAGTTATTACAAACAATTCTCAAAATGTATTTATTTTTAAAATAATTTTAAGTTTAAACGTCAAGTGAAGCTTTTCTATAACAATTAAAAGGACATATAACAGAGATACATCATCTATCACAACATTTATGGACTCTAGCACTTTCTTGATTCTTTGATTATACACTCGGTAAGCTTTACTGTGAGTTGAATAATCAATGAAGATTCCTTCATCACTTTTGCTCTCAAAATTTTCAAGTTGTTCCCGATCTCTAAAAATGTAGCACTTACTGCCAAAGACATGAAGTAACTTACATCTGGTTTCTTTCCCTTCCAAAGTTCATATGATGTCTTATGTAAGATGCTTCAAAGGTAAACTCTGTTACATATGTAGCATGTTGTATTGACTGCTTCAGCCCAAAAACACATAGACAATTTTCTTCCATTCAACATCGATCTGGTCATTTCTTGAAGTGTTGTATTTTTCTTTTCAGCAACTCCATTTTGTTGTGGAGTTTTAGGTGCTGAAAATTCGTGTATGATGTTATACTCCTCACAAAAGTCATTAAAGCTTGTATTCTCAAATTCCTTTCTATGATTCGATCAAATTCTCAACATAGCCATATTTTTCATATTCATAACCTACACATATAGGCTTCTAAAAGCCTTGAAAGCATATCATTTTTCTTTCAAAAAGGATACCCAAGTATATCTCAAATAATACACCGGTTAGAAAATATCTCATTCTATCAATACTATCTTGTTGTGTTGGACCAATCAAACCCATGTGAATTAATTCAAGAATGCGTAATGAGGTAACATGTCTAACCTTTTTGTGTGGCACTTTCATCTGCTTACCCATTTGACATGCACTGCGTATTGACGTATCTTCTTTATTCTTTGTGGGTACCCCCTCACAGCTTCCAATTTCTTCAACTTGCTAATAAGTTCATGGTTTACGTGCCCAAGCTTTTGATGCCACAAATCTATGTTATTGTCATATGAGGTTGAATTACAAGTGGTTGTGATCTGTAACATGTAGCAGTTGTCAACTGATCACTTTCTGCTCACACAGCACTCTCCTTGTTCAGTTAACACCCTGCATTCTTCATTTGTAAATTCAACTAACAAACCATCATCACAGAGTTGGCTTCTACTTACCAAATTAGCTTTTAATCCATCGACATGGAGCACATTTTTTAGGGGAGGCAATACATTCACGCATAATGTTCCTCTACCAATCACCAAAGCCTTCTTTCCATCTCCAAAAGTCACATGCACATCCATACAACTCTGATAAACGTTTAGGTAATTCTTTTCCCTTGTCATATGATGTGAACATCTACTATTAAAATACCAACCATTATGCGAAGTTGCCTTTATCGATTTAAGAACTATGAGAGCTTGCAATTGACCCTTTTTAACCCAAGTGGACTTCGATAGTAAAGGCTGATTCAGAAATTTATATGAGGGAGATAGGGTCCTTCGGTTTTGGCTTTTTTGAAACAATATATGCAGTAACTGGTAGCATTTTGGCCTTATGTACCTGATAACTCCGCAAAAATGACATCTAGGAACAAATATTCGATTCTTCCTTGATGTTTCTTCTTGGACAAATCTGGGTATATCAATTTTCTCATCATTCGCCTTAGAGCACTCTCTCCTTTGTAACCAATTCCTTGAAGATCCCTTTAACCTTACTAATTTCGATCAACTTTTCTGTGCCTCCATTCAGCATTCTCAGACCCTTTTCGGTACTTACTAACTTCAGTCTAGCTTCATTGAGCTCGTCTAAAGCTACCATCAATTTCTTCTCTAAATCTTGGATAGTGTTCTTTATAGAGAAGTTTTCTTCCTTCAACCGTTAATTCTTTCTACATGTTTCCACCCCTTATTCATACATCACTTCGTAAGCCTCATAAATATTCTTCCTTTCATCATCTAAACCACTTTCATCACTGTCATAATCTGATATTGAACCTTGACCTAATCTGTCTCTATTTTTCTCAAAATTTTCTGATTTGTCCTCTTTTTGTCTTCAATTACTTCCTTCTTAGTTATTGTTAGGCATGCAACTAAAATTTTGCTATACAAAGCAACTAACATAGCACTATTTACAATTTCTTCTTCATTAACATATTTACTTTTGGATTCATTCTCACTCCAAATGCTAGTAAAAGATTTCCCTTTTTCCTTCTTCAAGGTATTAGCACATTTTGCTTGCATATATCTAAAGTCCTGACACTCATGGCATTGAATTCTCCTCATCTTTCTTTCACCTTTCTAAGTTTTGACTTGTTGTTTGAAGTTGTTGTTCGTTGAGTTCCCACCGTTTTGCCTAAACTTGGGTCTGTCCTTTTTCACTTTATTCAGCCACTTTCTGAAATTTCGTGTCAATAAAACCAAATCTTCCTTCTCTTCGGACTCATCTTCTACATCATTCACACTTTTTCCAGTTTCAGCTTTTAGTGCCAATCCTTTGCTTCTTTCTTGTTTACCCCTTAGTAGATTCATTTCAAAATTTGTAAGAATTCCAATTACATTTTCCAATGACAGATCATTGATGTCATGGGCCTCCTCTATCGCTGCAATTTTTGGAATAAATCTCAGAGGTAGTGATCTCAGCATCTTCTTCACTAGTTCCAGATTAGAATATCTCTTTCCGAGTTGATTTGCTTGATTCACTATATCACGCAATCTTTCATGAAAATCCCTAATAGTCTCATTTTCATTCATCTTTAGTTCTTCAAACCTTACAGCTAACATTTAAAGTTTTGATGCTATCATAGATTTGGACCCTTCATGAATAGTCTGCAAAGTATCCTACTATTCTTTAGCCAACTCATAGGCTGATATCATTAAGAAGTATCCTTCATCAACAACACTGAAAATTGCATGAATTGCTTGTGAGTTTCCAAGTGCCCTCTCTTCTTCGGCTCCTATCCATTCAGATGGATCTTTTAAAATTGCCTCACCCTTATCGTCAGTAATCATCGAATGAGTCCACCCATGCACTACAGAATGTCAAGCTTTTGTATCTTAAGCCTGGATGAAGACTCTCATCCGTGATTTCTATGCAGGATAGTTAGAGCATTCCAACAATGGTGGCCTGGTGATCGATGCACCCTCTCTTGTAGCCATATTAGCGAAACTCAAACCTGCACCAACTTGTTGTACTAAGTCCTAAGATGGTGACCTTGCTCTAATGCCAATTGAAAAAAAATTGATGGGGTGATTGTTTTGCAAACTTTCTGATTCATTTTTGACAAACACAAAAATCAGAAAAATTAAAAGCACCAAAGATAAACAAAATTGAGATTTGTTAACGCAATTCGACACACATTGCTTACGTCTGCGGGGCCCTCACCTAGCTTAATCACTTTCACAAAAGTTCAATAGATTTACACAAAGGCTTTTAAAGCCGACTCACTCAATCCTTGAAACTATCTCTCAACCTCATTTCCCGTGAAAGATTTTCACACCCAATAATATGACCGACTCGTGTTAACCTCAACAAAGGATTTATCTCAACATTCTATTAACTGAAAGATAATAAATAAAAGAATCAAGTATCTGAAAATTTATAGAAAAATCTGAACACACTTAAGATTGAAATAGAACAACTTTCCTATAGGTTTTGCTCCTTAATAAGAGATCTGAAAGTTGTTCACATAAAGTCAGTCCAATAGTGAGCCACTCTATAAGGATAATAGTCCAACATTAGCCATTCCCATACGATCAAAATAGAGCAGTGAATCTCTTACTCTGAAAACACGTGCTGCACCCTTTAATTGTCATTAATTAAGCAAGAAGGACACCACCAACGAACACATAACAAAATGGCTCACATCTAGATGTTAACACCGTCGTATAACACATCCACACTTCAGTGATAACCCATCAATCCACACACTACACAAGCCATTTACAGTGCTCACTCAAAGACTCAACCGTGTCTTACCAAAAATCAGAAAACCACAAGATCACTTCAGTTATTTCAACAGAAAAACACAATTAACGCACACATCAAAGAGCCTAACAATCGCCATCAACTGACACACTCAAGATACACACGATAAAGACCTAAATGCCACACACACACACTCTTTTTCACTCTGCACAAAATCCAATAGTACCCTTGACAATTACAAACATGATGTGCCACAATTTCTCAGATGATAGACTTCAATTTAGTATAGGATTCTTTCACAACTATAAATGTAACAACTATATCTTTTTGAATCCAAGTCCAATTAATATCTTATATGTTCAATTAATAAATAAAATGTATATATCTTTTTATTTAGTTTTGGCATTTATTTATTAATTGGACATATAAGTTATTTAGTTTTGGCATTTTATTTATTAATTGGACATATAAGATATTAATACTATAGATCTTAACCTTTACGATTAATAGAAAAATGTTATTAGAATAATTTTAAAGGTTTTGTATGCTGGATATTGTGATAGTGTGATTCAAGTCACATGTTTAGGGCTAAATTACGGGCCTCTAATGACCAATGCTCTATGACGATGAAGAACTAATGCAAAAGTTTAGGTTTTGTCAAATTTTAATAACTTGAAATTGATGTTGCATGACTAGTGGGCAAGTTTCAGACTAATTGAAAATTTTTAAATCTAATAAATTATTACAATATTAATATTATCAAGAACTTATTAAGTAAAAAATTAAGAATCATTTCATTGAGAACTTCTCATTTGTTTATATATAATATAAATTATATATATATAAATATAGCAGTTATAAAGTCATATTTAAGTTATCTCTTATTTTCTATTCTTAGCTTCTGCTTAATAACTTTAGTATTGATATGTTTCGTCTATAATATTTTTTAGTGTGAATTGACAAAATAATAATAGTGGTAACATTAGCCAGAAAATGTGATATATTAGAAAGTAGTTATAGATACCACCTAAATATATGAGAAGAAAACAGTTGATCTAGTGAAACAATAAAAAAAAATGCTTATGCATAGGCTGAAAGTGCTTAAAGACATTTAGAAAAATTGTAGAAAAAACTAAAATACCAAAACTTCATCCCAAAATATCGAAGCACCAAACAAATAAAGTAAAACTCGATATAATATTTTATCAGAGAAAAGTAAAACATACCCCAATAACACAAAGCAAATGCAAGGTCGGACAATAACACTTACAAAAGAATCAAATTGAAAAGAGACATAAACCAAGTCAAAGTAAGAAACAATTAACATGGGAAAAATATGTTTGCATTTTCTCCATTATTCATTGTGCACCTGTGAGTCTATATGTGTATGCATGTGTGTGTGAGATGGAGAGATAGAGAGATACAAGAAAAGTGATGTTGAGGTCAGTTATTCATGGAGAAAGCATACTATGTAACATAATTTGTGGAAAGTGGATTGTAAATACTATAACAGAGATGGTATTTTGTTGCATGTCACACACATTATTCCTTTTTTGAACTTCATTAAACATGTATAATTACTAAATTGATAAATAAAAAAAAAGAATTACTTTGCAAATATATTACGAAGCAAAAGCTAGGAACTTACGAATACTGGATAAATGAAGCTCAAAACTATTGTTTACAGGAACACGGAGGATATGATGAATTCAATGTATGGGTCATTATAGTCTGGGCTCGACCAACATCTTTAAATATATTCACTAGTGAACATTTGTATACGTAGACAACAAAAAACCCACTTCTTGTTTGATTGATAAATAATAATTAAAAAAAAGATGATAATGTCCTATCATTATCAAAGACCTATCATTAATCGTTTTCTTTTTTACTGTTTTCCTTTCCTTAACACACGATATCTGGTCTTGTTTCCCAATGTCGAGTATCTTTATGTCCATCAAGGTCCCGCGTTTAACAAATGCCTGTCAATAAAATTTTACTTTTTGGTTCTTTTTTAATGCATTTATTGATTTAGTAAGTGGGGTTCATTCACCTTCAACTTTAAGTGAGGAAGCGGGATAAACTGTAAATCCTTATGAACAGTAACTTTTGATAACTCTCTAAGCAAGTCCTTACTCAATAGTATCTCTTAATTGCATTGTTGACCATGGACCTCACATCTGCTGCCATTTTCTTGAGATGTTCTTTTGGCTTCCCAACTTATTGTTCAAGAATATCATTCAATTGCTTGGAACGACACAAGGGGACTTGATATGATGTACACGTGTTTGTTGGATGTGTCTGAGAGTTGCCTGTATGCTTAAATGAATGATAATGGAGGCATCAGTTGCGGCGTATTTGATGTAGTCGTCCAAATAAAAGAAAGAGTGCAATTAAATTAAAAAAATCCATCATGTCCTATCATTTAAAATCAAAATTATCTCATCCTGACACCTACTAAGTCAGTTATATACAACAGCAGATTTTTGTTGTATTTGATGGAAAATCGGGTTGGGATTCGATCCGGACTGCAGCAGAATAATAATGAAACTTTTTGTGACTTTTAATTTCTCAAAAATCAAGATCTATTTAATTCTATAAAATGATTAACACGAATCATAATAAAGTGAAATTTAATTCGTACTTTATTCCGAAAATTAATCTTTGTCTTGTCATATCCCTCAAACTGTTCCCGAAACTAATCCATCTCAACCACCATAACCGTACAAGTGTTCGGCCTCTAACGGTATCTACTAAACGGGTTGAGAGAACTCTGTAACTCTTACAGAGAGGGTTAAGCAAGAAGTACTAACTCCATAGAGCTTAAGCCTATTTATAATAAACTTTGGACGTTTTAATAATTTAATTGAAATCAAATTCTAATTTCAATTAAACTTTAATTAGAATTACAAATAATTCTAATTAAATATCAATTATGTCCATATAAGATTCAATATCTCATATTGTTCCTTATTTATTAAATATCTCATATTTAATTATAAAGTTTCTTAAACTTGACATTCAACTTTAACTTGATTAAAATACTTTTTCTTTCTTCTTGTTCTTTTTGTGACCCATTAGGTTCCCAAATCATATTTAGGATTAGATAGTTTAAAATCTTTTAACTCATCTTTAATTCTCTAATTAAATAATTTATATTTATAGATCAAGATTAGTGTGTAGCAACACATCATGACTGCCCAAACATTTAAGAATGACAAAGTGGTTTGGACTAAACTTTCTATGCATGATTTTTTCATATAATTCTTCTTGTTGCATAAAGATTCAATTAGATATAGAGCATGAAATTAATATTTATTCTATTTGAATATAATCATATTAGCTCCTACTTTTAGTAATTGATTTAATTAATGAAATTTGAAAAATATGCTCAAAATGTCATTCCACCTTAGATAAGGATTTCTCAAATTAATACTAAAAATAAATAATTGAACATTTTCGCTAATCACTTTAATGTGATCGACTCTTGTATTAATCTCGTTAATCACTTTAATGTGATCGACTCTTGTATTAATCACTCAACTACCTCTATATAGTTTATGTTATATCTAATGACTACCGATTGAACTATCATTGACTAGAAAAAATCATAAGTAGTATCAAAATATAACAATCCCTATATGAGATACTATAGAGATCTCAAATCAAAGGATCACTTATACAATCATGACAATGAGAATTTCCATAGATATACAAGTAATGTTCCAAATAAAATTCTCATATGGGCTCAATTATGTGAACTTGTTCTCTAACAAACACCATATGTTTATTTAAGTATTTTTATACTTTAGTATTTGAGATCGACTACTTCCTTCATAAGGAAGAAACATAATATACACTACTCTTTTACGCTCTACTAATGTCTAACATTAATATAACAATGAATGGGAAAAATATAGGCATAATTGTAACATCCCACCCCCAATGGGAAGGGTAAAATAGTAATTTGGAAAGGGCCGCGAGTGTTTAGTATTGTGTTGCCATATTCATGCATATCATTACACGTGAACAGTGAAATTGCACATGAACTTGACTGTACATGCATTCATGACATTTCCCGGTATATGTGTTTAAATGGGATTTTTGTGAAAAATATATGGTTGTCGTGTTTGGAAATTTATTCGGAGTGGATGGGTTTGTGTTCCATATTTTGGGGAAAATTTAGAAATTGATTGGCAATTTTTGGGAAAATTTCCGGACTGGAAAAATCGCCAAGTGGCGAACTGATTGGTTTCCGGTACCGAAAATTTCTGCCCAATGGCACTGGAATATTGGGTAAATGACGTTGGGATTATAATTGGGACCATGGGTATTGGAGGATTTAGAAATGTATTAGGGTTCTTTATGTTTTTTTTAAAGTCCCTAAAGAAAGTTTTGTCTTTTTCTCTTTTTTTGTCTTTTTCTCTTCTTTCATGCCAAGTGGCATGATGAATCATCCTCCCACATTTATTTCAAGCTTCATTCACCTAAGAAGCCTTGACATTCTCGACACTTCTCATTTTGAGAGGAAAAAAAGGTGTTTTTGGGAGATTTTCTTCTCCTCCTTCGTGGGTTCTCCTCCCTTAAATTCTCCATTAATTCTAGCCAAAATTGTTGCTCTTCATCTTGCTTCTAAGAGCTTAACCTAGCTTCCCTTGAAAAGTGATGATGCTGATTGTGTGTGGTGGAAAGCATTAGAGAGGATTGTGGGAGTGTGAAGTCTAGAAGAGTGGAAGCTTGCTTAAGGTAAATCATATGTTTATATGATGGTTTTATAGTTAATTGTGATGTTACTTAAGGTTAATTGCATGGCTAATTTGAACAAAATTGATGATTAACTTGAGTTGGGATGTTTTGAGATTGCAAAGACAGATTCGTGGCTCCATTTGTTTAATTTTTTTGAGCTGTTTAACGTGCTAATCTTGAGAAACTCAAAACATAGAAGTTGTAGATCTAGAGGTCTACTATCTCCATGAATTTTTCCACGATTTTAGGGTGAGCCAAATGAGAGTATTAGGCCCCTAATTGAATCTGGTTCAGAACACCAGCGAGATTGAAAGAAGAACTGAAAGTTAATTGTTTGAGGACCTTAGAGTTAGAATTGGATGATGAGCTCTTCTTACGAAATGTTCAAGAATGTGTCATCTAAGTGCTGTAGAGAGGAAATTGTAATTGGATGAGGATTCTGTTAGATATGTCTGAATAAGTGAAGGTTGTTCCTAACCTTAGTGATACAAAAGAGAACAGAATCAGGTCAGGCTTGTAAAAATCTCAATAAATCCAATTTAAATTATTTTCCAACCGGCTTTGGATATGTGATATCCATATGAGTTTATTGAAAATGAAACTTTGAATCACCTTAATTGGATGTGAAATGAATGAGTTATAAGGTTTTGAGTCAGAAAAGGTCCAACCTGTGACTGCATGTTAACGCTGCTTGTTCATGAGTTATAAGCAACCTTGAATGGCTTAGTAGGTTAACCATTCACAAGGATTAAATAAGAAGCAATAGTGATGAAATTATGTATCCAAGGAATGAATCTACTTGGGAAGCTCATAACTTATAGGGAGTTGAGGATGAAGCTAAAGAATTCACTTAATTTCTTGATATTTCTTGATTGGATCTTGATGGAATCTTGAACTTTTCTCTAAGATTGCTTTGTTCTTGATGTGTTCTTGGCTCTTAAGTGGCCTTCCTCTCATCCTCTTAAATTGCTCCCATGCTTCATACAAAATATCTCCTTCGTTTTGTTGAAAATTTGTAACTTCCTTTTTAAGCCTCATTGTCTTTTTCAAAGGGAAGTACTTAGCCAAGAAGGCTTGCACTAGCTGCTTCCATATTATAATGTTCGCAGGGTTGAGTGAAAAAAACCACGACTTGGCTCTATCCTTGAATGTAAAATGGAAGTGTCCCATCTTGACTGCATCTTTTGACATCCCATTACATCGAAATATGTCACAAATCTTTAAGAAATTGGCGATATGAACATTGGGAACCTCATTGGGCAAACCATAAAATTGCATGTTGGTCTATAGCATGTTCAACAGTGTTGGTTTGGTTTTGAATGTATTTGCTTACACTGGTGGTCATGTAATTCCATGATCATTGGCATTGAACCATGGCCTCATGAAGTCCATAAGTGTTGGACCCTGATCTTTAAGTAGAATTTAGAAATATTAAATGTATGAAATGAGTATTTTTGTATATGTATTGCATGATAGATGATATTATGCTTTAAGAAAATTAATGAGAAAAGAATTGATTAGTTTTGATGACTTTGATATGTGAGTATGTAACACCCCACTCCCGAGTAACCCGAACCCGATATCGTTAGTGATATCCGAGTCCGTGCCCCGCGAGGGTGGCGTACTACATCAGTCGGTAGCACTCAGTAAAACATTTGTATCTC